>JAQQZY010000024.1:18012917-18027088 GCA_030068375.1 Ostorhinchus rueppellii | reverse complement strand
GAGGAAGTGTCCGGGGAGAGGGAAGTCTGGGCATCCCTGCTTAGACTGTTGCCCCCGCGACCCGGCCCCGGATAAGCGGATGAATATGGATGGATGGATGGATGGATGGATGGATGGATGGTGTGCATACTCCATATATATCCAGAATGAGACTGAGAAATGCATACGTGTCGTCATTAGAACTTTAGAACCAACAAACCTAATGCTGACCTAATGTTGGACTTTTGCTCAGTACTGTATTATGACTGTACTGTGTTTTACCTAAATGGTCATATGCAATATATCAGAGCTGCAACAACAAATGGATTTATCGGTTAATTGTTGAATATACTGAAACTGACAAGTACTATATTTTGCAAACTAATCTTTAAGGAAAACGAATCAAAATTTTCTGATTCCAACCTATTTAATGTGAGCATTTTCAGGTTATTTTCTCATTTGTGACAGTAAACTGAATATATTTGGATTCTGGATCATCTACTGTATATGAGGATGACATCTTGGGTTTTGGGGGCGTGGTTTACGAACCAAACAATTAAACAAGAAAATAAGTGACAGACAATTGACAATGAAAATAGCAGTGAGTTCCAACTAGGGTTATATCACAAAAATATCTTTATCGTGATAACAGAGTGTGCAATATTCATATCGCAAAGACGTG
Organism: Ostorhinchus rueppellii; assembly: GCA_030068375.1. Classification (NCBI taxonomy): domain Eukaryota; kingdom Metazoa; phylum Chordata; class Actinopteri; order Kurtiformes; family Apogonidae; genus Ostorhinchus; species Ostorhinchus rueppellii. Next base: position 18,026,427 of record JAQQZY010000024.1, on the reverse strand, counting down.
CAATATTTTATCTTATTTTATTTTTTATTAACTTTCTGTTTTCCACATCATGGGTACCACAGTGGTTTTCTCTCTCACTCTAACATGCTAGTTTTTCTATCCAAAAACCTGAACTAATGCTACTGCTGCTGGTTGAATGTAAGTTTGTATGTTATTAATGTTGAAAAGATGTGAATATTTTCAGAGCACAACTTTGTCCAAGGCCTGAACACTTCTATTTACAGATTTGATTTTTATCTGCAGTATTTACCAAACCAGGCAGCCAATGGAATATAGTTTAGTTCAAGTTCTTCCGTGGTGGTACTCTGGCACTTTGTTATTATGAAATACATTCATGCCATTTACACAGTTTATATGTGAATAAAACGACTAAATATGTGACTGCGTTTGTGTCTGAAGGTCTGTGGTAGCAGCATCAGCAGGTTTTTGGACAGAATCATGGAACTGATTGTAGTAGTTCAATATTTTGTCTTAAATTCTAAATAATTGAGTCAGCATACAAACAATAGGCTCATTTTAATATAGTTAAGGAACACTTTTCTTAGATGAAATTGGTATTTCTTTAGGTGAAAGAGAAATATTGCAATATTATTCTTATTGCAATGCTGTACATCCATATTCCAAGTTTTGCCAATATCGTGCCGCTCTAGTTCCAACCTTACCAAATATGTTATAAGTAAGAAAATCAAAGATTATTCTCCTGGACACTTCAACAAAATCCAAAATACAAGCTGTTTACTTCTTGTAACACATTAGTTGTGAACATGTATTTCCAGTCAGACATGGTATACAGATTTAGTAAAAAGAATATGTATTAATCATGTTTCATCTAAAGATCCTGTAGCCATACATTAATCAATTAAAGCTGTAAACTATTCATAACAGACACAAATGTTTTGGACATATTAGTATATATCTTCAAATTTATGTTTCATTTTCTGCTGCACTCCAACACACATAACACACGACAAAACCCCCTGTAGGTTAAACACTAAACTGACCAAACATTTTTAATGCTGACACAGACTAAAGATTTCCTGTAAACTGACCTAAACACACCTGCTACCCTATCAGCAAACAAGCCATGATGCAACACTCTCAGTAAAACACTGCACTCACTCTGGTACTGTGTTCATCCAAAATCAATGTGTCTATAACAGGAAGAGAGCTAGAGGAGTGTAATACTAAAGCGAGCCTCATGCCGTGGGCTAAAGAAAAGTGCATTCAATATTCATAACACAGTAATATACAACAAATTGTGATATATTGATTATATTTGATATATTGCCCAGCCCTAATTTCTGTTACTTACAGCCAACCTTCACAGGAAAACGTCACAAAAACAGGGAACTAGTGAGGGAAGGGTGGCCATTTGTTCTAATCAGCTTTCTGTTGTTCTCTGCCAAACAAAGCATTTGCATTCCTCTCTTCATCTGCCTGTTGTCTCTGTGGTGACACACTGGTCCTAATTGCACTTCCCCTCTCTGGCTAAATCCACCGTTATCTCCTGGGAATCCATGTCATCTCCAGAAGTCAGCTCCCATCAGCCAGATGTTGAGTAGTTAGCATTACTGCTCTGCACACGTCACTGTGCTGCAGAACGATGGAACATCTGGACCAAAAAAAAAAAGGTCTGCAGGGGACAGTGCATTACCGACATCCCCTACAGACCATCGTGCCGGCTCATCAGCTGACTGTGCACGCAGCATTCTCCCCACAAAGATCAGAAAAGTCATGGATGTAATCTGGCGTTATCATCAGTATAAAGCCAGAAGTTGTGGGGTCTCTAGACCACTGCTGTTCCAGAGAGGAGTCTTGCACTATTTGGGTCAGAGTGCAACTACACTGTGAGAGCTGAAAGAGAATAGCGTTACAAGCAAAGTGAACACAAAAAGGCTTAAAATGGTGAAAGGAGCTTAGATCAATCAGGACAGCTGAAAAAGGGATCACATTTGTACTAGAGATACTTATCTCTTGCTGCCAGAGCGCAGCTGAAGCACAACAGCCTGCATGCAGCTCAGTGGCTTAACACACACCTGTACTGTGGCTCAGGCCGACCAGCAATCATATTAACCATATTTACACAGCGTGCCAGTTCAGTATGTCTGCTGCTGTATCCACAGAAAGCTTTAATAAAAGACAGCCGTTACTTCTGATATAAACACCTGAGAAACAGTGTTTGTGGAAAAAGATACAAGAAGACAGTACATGGGTTATATTAAACTGGTCACAGAAACCCACAGTACGTCAGCCCACATTTGTTACAGACACCAGGGAGTGAACACAGCCTTTACAGGATTAAAACCCGCAACGCTGGATGTTACAATGTCTCATAAGCTAAAAAAAAAGGCCCTCTTTATCGTTGGCAGGTCACATGCAGCACCTGTAACTGAAAATTGGATCTGTGAGTTAAAGCGTTCACCTTAAGAGGCCCACACCTGGCGCTAAAACCCTGCTCAGCAGCAAAATGTGACCTGAACCGAGCATGAAGTAATGACACCTCAAACGTACCACAGAGTTAACAGCTGGGCGTCCTGATTCCTCACAACATCATTTTCATTTCAATCTCTCTTTCTGTCTCTCTCTCTCTCTGATCAGTGTTTGGTGGTGTGTCCCCTCCCTGTCCACACCATCTCTGCTCCATTAGACTAATTGTGCTGTAATAATCTCCACTGATGTGTGCTTCTAATATCTTGAATGGTCATGTTACCCTATTTTGATTACCCCATTTCAAAGCCCCTGCTGCACTCTCTGTAATCCATTGCCCTCGCTAAATGATAAAAAAGTGTAATTCAGATGAGTGGAAAAAAACTGCAGTGGCACACATTGGCGTACAACTGGACGGTGAAAATATGATGACAGTGAGCCTCAAGGTTAAATGTCATGAAAATCCCTGCATGGTGGAGATGAACGGAATGCCGGTTTGTATGCGTGCAATAATATTCTAAATGTGCACGCATATATGCACGCAAGCACACACAGCACGGACGGCAAATTAGGGAATTACAGCTTGGCTTAATGTGTTGTAGAAATGTAATTCAACAATATACTAACTGACAAAAAGGAAAGAAGGCTCTGTTAGATTGCAATATGCAAATCATGCCATACGCGTCTCTAAAGCAAACAAGAGGTACTTATATCCTGCATATGTATAATATAACTTGGCTGCTGTTGTGCTTGTAAGAGGATTTAACATGCAAGTCAACTCCTTTACTGTAAATCAGATATAACCCTGTTAGAATAGGCTGCATAGAGTATGTGATTGAGACTCCTTTTCTGAAATAAGGCCATTTATCTGTTTGAGGTGTATATGCATTTCTGAGCCACATTCACTTTATGGTAGCTTTGTTCTCCTTCCTGGTCATCATCCTGTTATATTTTCTGTCATATTCTCACATTCAGACTAAAACGTCTCCTGGTATATGCTGCTGGGACTTTGTTGTGAGTGTCTACAATGTTAGGTTTACACTGGTTTCATTACATTTTCGATTTAATCTCGGATTGGGCTAAACTACAGAAAAACAAAAAGAGTTCTTCTCCATTTGCAGGCCATGCAACTAGAACTATGTGTCAGGTTCACTGCAGCACTTTTTTGCAAGACACCACTGCTTGTACAAAAGAAAAAAGAAAAAAGGATTTCTGCAACTCAAATTACCTAAAATCACTGTATGGGTGGATTATCCAGAAGCCAGCAGACTTTACTCGTTCCCTCTCATGCTCCACGGCCCTCTCACTGCCCAACATCCGCAGGGAGAACTTGTTGACTCCCGGCTGGAGCATCGCCCCAAACTGCCTGTGCATGAACCCGGCTTGGTACAACCGGTCATCTTCAGGTATTATCTGCTCGGTGCCCTCCAACTTGATGAAACTTGACTGGTCAAAAATAGATGCTTGCCCGGCTGCGCCAGTCAGACCACCCGTTGCCCGCTGCTGGGCCCCGGGGCCGCGCTCACCGGGGAAACTCTCACCGACACCTGCATCCGCCTCGGGGATGAGGCACCGCTGCTCCGCCGGGTCTGATCCGGGAGGATGCCGCCCGGTGATGGAAGAGATGCTGCCTCGAAATAAGCGACAGTCCCCGTTCAAGTTGGTCTTCACAGTGACATCCCTGTCCAAGTCTTCGCTCCTGGCCTCCTCAATGCTCTTGCAACTGCTTGCAGGAGACAGAGAGGACAAATGTTTTAGCCGAATACTTTTCCTCTTAGTGTCCTTGTCGCCGTTGTCTCCTTCATCAATCACGAAAGGTTTTTGCCCAATATTTTGCGGCAAGCTGTAGAGCCGTTTGCGCATGGAAGACTGGAATCTTTCCATTTTTGCAGAAGACAAGAAATGCGCTCTAAGGATAGCCCGTAAAAACAGAGGGATGAATCATGAATCTCATACACTTGGGGTGCAACTGGAGGCAAAACAGTGACGGCGCATCCGCAGGACAGGTCGTATCTTATCTGACACTTGGGACGTGCCTCTGTCCCCTGGATCAAACATTGAGATGCGTCAAGAAAACGCGGCCGCTTCCATCCGACGGGTCATGTAAAAGCATTAAAAGGGAGACGCATGTAAATCCAGGTATCCCCACACCGTGTCGGAGAGAGCGCATCAGGATGCAGCATGCTGAGCGTCGGACGTGCCGGAGTGGGAGAATGCTGCTGCTGCTGCTGCTGAGCTCCTCAATGACAAAGCATGATCTCCACCTCCCCAAAATATCTGAGCTCTCTGTCAGTGCAAGGTGATGACACGCATGCAGGCAGACGGCTCCGGGTTTCACAGGGCGCTGACATCACTGATCCATCACCCTCCCGCTTTCTAATAACGTGAATATTGATGGAGCTAATCTATCGGGTTGCCATAGGAGCCAGGGATGGCACATGCGCTCACCCCGCCCAGCCCGCACACAACTGGAGAGGATGATTCAAGGATGCGATCCAGCCTTGGAGTTGATAGTTCACTCATCTAGGAAAAAAAAAAAAAAAAAAGCGACGGGGTGTCTGTCATACATGCTCGGGTCTGGATGGTGATATTTGGTGAAAATGCGCAAGGAAAAACAGACTGCATGGACCCAGAGCTGAAAGTGTTGTGGATACTTTCCATTTATCAACAGGCTCTCTGCAGAATAAAACCCATGCATGCACTTATAGAGTTGGAGTTGCATTTAACCATTTAAAAATATAGCATCCCTTCATTTTTACCTCATTTCATAAACACTCCTCTGTTCATATAAACAGAAGTCAAATAAAATCAGATCATTTAGTAAGAAATGGAAGGAGGATGCAGCTGCAACACATTTGATCTGAGGGAGGATATTTTGTTGTTTAAAAACCTAAAACTACCTTTGTGGTGACTTCCAAATGACTTTTTTTCCCTCTACATCTAAGTTATTCATCACCATTGATTATTTCAGAATTTGCTTTTGTTATTGACAAAGCAATTATTTCCCTATATTTAATTTCCTGATTGTTAATCAAGCTGTGCCTTGTTTCAAAAATGATTTAATCAGAACAGAAAATGTCGAAGAAAGACGACTTTTTCAATAAGATGTATCATTAACTGAAAATCAAGTGTTTACAACCGCTGTCTTTGGTTTTTCCTGGTGAATCAATGTTTAGAAGATGACAGTGTTTCCATGTTCAGTCGGAGGTTCTGAATGTTCAAATGAGTCCAATCTAATGATGATGAAAAGACAAAAAAAATGCATTTTAACTGAATTATTGAACTCATAAAGGCCCAGTGCTACTTCTATGTCAGTTCCCAAATACATTTTGAGATTTATGACCATTGACCAAGTGATTTATCACCATTTATTATAATATTATTCTCTGTATTTTGCATTTTTTACTTTAAATTCAATGTTATTAAATCAGAACAGAGAAAACAGAGGGGTTTCACTGATGAATGTTGTAGAAGATGACGGTGTTTCCATGGTAACTACGGAGCCTCTGAACGTCCAAACAGGTCGTATCTGATGACCATGAAAAAATTACAAACTGTATTTTACACCAATTATTTACATGTATTGATAGGGTTACTGGATCAACAGGTGTTAAATATTTTATATTAGTATATTACTTTTAATTTCAGTATTAAAATGCTAAAGTCCTATTGGATGATCACTGTGTTTTCTGTTTGAGTAATTGATAAAACTGTGTTTTTGAGAGCCGCTATCTCTTTAACCCTTAAAGAACTAGATCTATTTTGTGCAATTACTTTTTTCTCTACATCTAACAATTCCTAAGTGATTTATCATTGTTAAATGTTTTATCCTTTGAATTTTTCCATGAAAATCAGGTATTCCTGGTACTCCTACACTCAATTTACTAACTGTGTAAAGCTCTGTAAATTCAAAGATTATTATATCAGAGTAGAGAAAATGGAAGAAAAGTGGCTTTTTCAACTAAATATAGCTTTAACTCGACATCAAAACAAGCATCTACAGCCTTTGTCATTTGCTGAACTCCATGGGTTCTATAACTGAAAAAATGGTGTTGAATATGTGTTTTCATGTTCAATATGGAGCCTCTGAAGTGGTTGGAAGTGTTATTAAGTGTGGCTGAAAAGTTACTCATCATTTTAAGTCAGTAGATGAAGTAACAGTATGTATTTGGGAGCTTCTATGAAACTGGGTTCATTTTGGTATCTGACACTTCACCGGCTTTTTTAGACCCAATAATAAAAGACAAATTTAGGCATATTTCACCCCAGGATATACCCTCAGATAAACGCAAACAAAATATACTCCTATAATCCCAAAACTAATGATTTTTAAATTAAACATTGGGGCCAAAAATAGGACCAAAATTGGGACATTAAACTACTTAGGTGTCAGTGTATTTGATCTAGAAAACATGGCTTGAAATGGTCTAATATAAATAAAGACTGTGTTAAATGTAATGATCGTGGTGGTTTTCTAATCCAGACATGTGGGTTTTTCATGAATCAGCAGACTCCTTCCAGGTTTCGTATAGTAGCGCATAATTTTTGTCCTTTTTACCGCGTTACATACAGATTTTTGTATAAAAATAACATGAAAATGTGTTTTATCTGAAAAATAGCCTCTCTTTTATCTCAGTAAATATTTATTTTTAAAATACACCCACAGTTCTTCCAAACTTACTTCATAATATTAGTCTACGCCCTATTTGAATTTTTTGCCACCATGTCCTGTTTTTAGGTACCAGCTTCATAAAGGCACCAAATTTACAAAATAAAAACTGCATTACATTCTAACAGACATAAAATAAGCATTGGATTTTAAACATTTATTTATTTTACAAGATCTCACTCTAACAGATTTTATTCACTGTTAACAAACCTGTTATGGATTTCCTAAAATTACACAAAAACACAGAGGTTTTCCATGTGAAGAACGATTTGCACAAATACAGAAACGCACAAGCTATTAAAGTTTCTAAATATTCTTCATAAATTCAGTAATTTACATACAGGTTTTAGCCCTGACTGCCATCAATGACCATAAGCATCTACTGAGCAAAAATGTTTAATGATTTTTTTTAACCATTTTTAACCATGATTTTTTTTTTTTTTTAGTTTGAAAAATGACAGTGGTTGAAGACACTTGTTTTTGATCAATTTTACTGAAAAACATCCCTTTTTCTTCAAAAGTCTGTTTTAATATAATAAACCTTGATTTCACTCAAGGCTTTTAATAACACCTACATGATCAGCAAATCAAATCTAAGAAAACGCCAAATTTTCACAAAAAAATGTAAATAAAATGTAAAATTTAATAGTATAGAAAACAGCGATAATTGCTTAGGGAAGGTTTAAAATGGATAAAAAATAATTTAAAAGATGCCACAAAAAAGATGAAGAGTCAACTTCCTTGACAAACGCCCACAAAATAGGACAGAAGTGTAAATTGTGGCCAGCGATAAACATCCATCTACAGGAGAATACGTATTAGAAGACAATGCAGAACATGTGAAAGCCTGTAATAGTGGGACAAAAATTCAACTGTCAACTGATGCCTGAATGTTAGGTCTTCCTTTTCAGATATTTACATCAAAGCTGATATAAAAGAGCAAATCCATGCACTGAAACCACAACGCAGGAAATAAAGTATTTGATAGTGGAGTAGAAAGACCAAACACCCCCTAGTCACCTCCACCCATGAACAACTACAACCAAATGACAAAAACAATTAGAACAGACCAGAGTTTTACACTCGATAGAGCTTTTAGGTCACAATGACAAACTGTAGTAAACAAACCACACAGTGAAAATGATGCCTGTCCTCCATGACCATCACTTCAAACTGACATCACATGGGTAAAAGTGACTTCTCACTGAGGAGAAGTGACTGTTTGTAATTTTCACATCTACTGTACAGATGTGGAGCGTAAAGCCTGAACACTAAAGAGAAGTGGATGTGCAGTGCTGTGCATATTGTCTATGTTCATTGCAATTAAAAAAATATATATATTAATTTAATCCTGAAAGACCTAAATGAAACCACTGTTTAATAACTTTTAACCACTAATCCTATCAGCACATGTAAATAATTCAGGTGAAATACAGTTTGTCATCTTCTCATGGTCATCAGACATGATCCACTGGGACGTTCAGAGGCTCAGAGTGTCAACTTATCACTTAGAGAGTTTAATTTAACTCTGTTTCAGATAACATTTGGTCCCACTCAAAATTAGAGTAAAATTTACTCTATGGCCAGTGTCAAATTCTACAGAGTTAATTCTACTCAATTCAGTGTCAAAATTAACAATGAAATGTGTAAAAATATTTAACGCTGTGGTGCTTTCACACTGCTAGAGTAATATGATTACACTTTATAGAGCTATTTTTACTCCAGATTAAGTTATAAAATGACTCTGTAATGTTTCACCCTTTAGTTCTCTGCAGTGTTATTTTCTTCATGAGTTTACACCCTACGCTAATATTGATACAGTGTAGAATTGCACGGGTTACTGAAGTGGGGGGCGAGAGGGACATAAGTTTGCTCTATAGGTTCTAATCACCTTAGACCGTACTTTTACTTTGATAGAGTAAAGTCCTCCTCACTTGTAATCCAATAAAAGCTTCAAGGTGACAGTCAGGTTTGCTTTTGTTCTGCTACAGGTTTGACTAATGGTGTCACATGAATAAAAAATAAACATAAAAAGGACAATAAATGTGTTAAAACAGACAAATGAACCTAAATAAACATTAACACTAAACCCCCTTGAGCCCCTGCACATAAAATAGAACATAATGAGAAAAATGTCCAGTACCCACAATGCAATGCAGCAGACTGGAACCGATCATCACTCTGTAGAGTTGAATTTGACACTGCATCTGTGCAGAACTTTACACTGACTTTTAACTCTACTGTTAGAGCTAGTTTACTCTGCATAGAGCTAGAAATACTCTATCTAGGTTAAAATAATTTGACTCTGAAATATTGACACTGGAGTTTTTACTGTGTACCAGGCATCAAAATGAACAAGAAATTGAAGAAAACAAGGGCCTAATCATTTTTTGCGAGTCTGTATACTGTATCGTACTGACACTGGTTTCCTGGAGGAGTGATAGCACATGAGACACTAAACTACAGATTCTTTTTTTTTTTCCCACCCTGTCATTTCAGTTGCCAATTTTTGCAAAACTGACACCGTACTGCAGTGAATAAATACATCCTTCCTGTTTTATTTTTATTCTGTCTTCACTCGTCCAGACCTTGTGATGTGTCGTGGATGGTTTTCTTGCTGTATCCTGGGCAATAACATGATAGTATAGTATTGCGAGTTACTATGATTTTCACCACTAGAGCTGTTGAAATTCATCATTTTGTGCGACTTCTGCAATATTATTACCAATCTTACTCTTAATCTCTTTAGCTTAGTTGAAATATATATGAAATATAAAAGCTGGGAAATATAACCTGATTTTTTTTTTTTTTTAAGAAATCCACCTCAGTTTCTAGAGTAACTAACACTTTGTTGAATCAATACCTTCTCAGATTCCACATATTCTGTAAATGTGGCTGGTGTTCGTTGTATTGAATCGCATTTTTGCATCCCTTAATATTCACAAGTGGTGACATTTGTTTACTTTACATTTCTCCTCCATTGTCTTCACTGTCAGAATTCCCTGTGTGACATTTTTAATCAATATTTCAAAGGATTTGTGAATTCCCAGAACACTCCAATAAGTACTTTACCAAAAGCTCACTTACTGAACGTGACTCAAGATAGTGCGAAAGATTAAATTATTTAGCATCAGTTTTCTATAACCCATCCCTTCACCTACAAGCCCTCATTAAATCAAACAGCATATCTCTTGCAAACGCCCAGCAAGTCATCTGTAGAAGACAGTCCTGAAGATGTGATGAGTTATACAAACTAATGAGCGAAGCATTAATAAGTCATACAGAATCAAAGGTAGCATGGGTCAATAATCTTACTCACACAAATGCCAGATCGAGCCATCAGTGTTTTCACAGGGGCGTCATGAATAAAGTATGAAAAACTACTACGTCACTGGGACCGAAGAGCACAGTGCACCTCCTGTTTTTATGCTCATTCTACACAGGCCGACCCCATGCGTTCCCCCTAAGGCTGTATTTCACAAGTCTTCATCTCAGATTCCCTCTCTCGTACGTTTTACATGAGTTTCATCTCCGTGTTTTCCCCCTCAACCTTGCTGCATTAACTTCCTCCCCTGAAAAAAAAAGGCTTTCCATTGCAGCAGTTGCTTCTGTCAGAGAACGAAGAAGACAGAGGAAGAGGCAGCAAGAAAAAAAAAAAAAAAAACAGCGGGAGGGGGTTTGGAGAGTTTGCTGTCCAAGGACTGCCTCTGTACACACTGCCTGATCCCTTGTGTCATTTCTATTCTGCTAGTGTAAGTAATCCTCCCCACTACTACAGGCTTTTAATCCTCCTGCTGGTCCTCACTTTCTGCTTCTATCTATTTCCACATCTGCTTCCCATCCCATCTGTACCTATTCCTTTCTATGTGAGCCGCTTACTTGAGCATCATTTAGCAGATAGAAGGAGAGAGGAGGAGAGGAAAGACCCCACCGGGCTCAGCGTTCACCTGCAGAGTAACACTCCTGCCCCACATGTCTCCCTCTCCCTCACACACCACTAATCAGTATTCTGCTTTACAGCTCTTCCTCTTCCTGCTCATTCCCTCCTCTATTTTTCCCCTACTTTCCTTCCTACTGAATCTCCTTTTCCTTCTCCTCCTGTCCCTCATTCCGACACAGCTGCATAGTTTTACATGCACTGAGGCGCAACATTGACAATGATTCAGCCTGGTTTTCAATCTGCAGCTTGTTAGAACTAAAGGCCCGGAGCCACGTCAACAGTGATGTTGCAGCACGTTGCCAAAATGGGGAATTACCTTTTGCTCAGTGCAACCCTGAAGCAAACCATTGGGGTATACTTCCCAGTGCTCAGACTAGTGATGCATATTTATTTGATTCTCATGTATATTTATTTCAGTCTAATTTGGTTACAGCATTCCTTTCACTTACATTGACATAAAACCCTGTATCTTCACTCTAACATCACCACTGCTCATGAATCTTTTATCAGACACTCCCCCCCACCCTCTCTCTCTCTCTCTCCTCCTCCATCCCCCTCTCTCCCTCACCCCTCCCTATCAAAAAGCCAGTGTTGGTGGGTGAGAATTAATTAAACAGGATCACCCGAAGGCAGTTTGATTTCACCAGACGTGACTATTCATTCTCCACTACTACAGGTGTGGGCTCCGTCGAACTGAAAAAAAAATGGCTTTGTAGCTCCGATGAATCCTAACAATCGCTGCTTCATACCGTCTCAAGTCCAGATTCTTGCTTTAATGTACTTATTTAGTTGGTTGTGCGCTGAGTTTGTTGCTGATGCTGCACTGCCCTGTGCACGTAGATGCAGTATGTTCGTCATCGGTTGTTGTTGTTCGACAGAGGGCTGGTTGATTAAGGTATAGGCTTGTAGTCTTTCACTGACTCACTGAGTATAAATCAGACGCATTTGGCAAAGTCTGACTCACGATTCTCCTAAAGAGTTTCGAGCAGTTTGTTGGATAGTCCAGAGTAGCTGCTATCCTCATATTCATACATACACTGCATCAGGCTTTACCTTTACATCATCACTGAAAAGCATCATAAAAGTATATTGTCACAGATTTTTTCCTCTTTTATTTGGATTCTTTTCAGGATGTATCTATGACAGAACATTCTACTCTCAAGGTGTTGACTTAAAGTACAGTACAGAAAGGATGAGAGTTGAGAATAGTGAAATACAGCAGCCTTTGATGTGAGGCTATTCTCTGAGGAACAGAGAAAGAGAGGCAGGAAGGATGATGAGCTCTGAATGAAATCCAGAAACAATTTGTGATGTGTTTCTGTGAAATACTACCGGACAAATTACCAAACACCTCATTTCTGTTTAGCAGATAGTCATTAAAACCAACCAAGCATATTCATCTGGATGTAATTTTATCTTAAACTTTCCTCACAGTCCCTAGACTCTTTCTGCTCTTCAACTCTGCAGCTCTGTTTGACGTGGTGCATGTGTAGGAGCCCCCTACTGGTGGTAAATGAATATTGCAATTTGGGACTCATATGAATGCTATTAAAACATATTCATCATTCTGTCTCTGTGGAATATATTAAATATGTATCAGATGGATTATATTGTAGCAGCAGCTTTTACACATAAAGTATGATTATTTATTCTCTTATTACGTGTCAGGAAGTAAGTTAACACATTTGTTCTCTAAACTACAGTTCGGTTTAGTCATATGGACCACCGTGACACCCTCCATGCTCCACTCTGGCCTCCACACCCCAGCCTTTTTCCTCTTTCTTCTTCTTCTTCTTCTTCTTCTTCTTCTTCCAATCCATCTTTCTCTGAGCTGTCCACACACACCGCACATGACTCATCCAGATGACTCACCCCCCCTCCCCCTCCCCCACACATACAAGCACACGCTCACACATCTTTGTATTAGCTCCCCTGCCTAACCTTGACAGAGAAACACAGAAAGGTGCTGTTATTGTAAGACTTAGCAGGAGATCTGCTTTATGCCACCTCCATGTTTTACATAAGTGGCCTGTGGACCGGGGCCCAAAAATATTAGCATTTTCACATGTATCCACAGGCAAAAATAGCTTATAGAGTTAAATTTATTTTATAACCAATGTCTAACGTGACGCAATATCAGTGTTTTTATCCAGCCAATATGTTTTTTTTTTCTACTGACGTGTCAAAGAAATCAACCACACAGTTCTATATTAACCTTTATGTGTGACACATGTGGAAATGAGGATTCTCTTCTTTAATATTTTCTATTCTTTTGAGATGATGTATTTCCCAATACCAAAACATAATGTGTTGTCCTTTTTCCAAACGGGCAATCACTCTAACCAGGTAGACTTAGGTGCTATTATGTCTTATTACCTGATATAGAATGGACTGCACTTATGGACTGCACTTATATAGCGCCTTTCTACACCTTCATGGTGCCCAAAGCGCTTTACAAAGCCTCACATTCACCC
>JAQQZY010000024.1:17962462-17978872 GCA_030068375.1 Ostorhinchus rueppellii | reverse complement strand
GATTGGATTGGATTGGATTGGATTGGATTAGATTGGATTAGATTAGTGGCGGCTGTGGTTTAGTTGGTAGAGTGGGTCGTCAAATGACTGTGGGGTTGGCAGTTCAAATCTGGCTCTGGCTGTCCATTTGATTAAGTTTGATTGTATTAGATAGAACTTCATTGATCCTTTGGGCAAAGCCCTCAGGAAATAGATTTTTAAAAAAATTGTAAATATTTCAAACATTATGTAATTTTTAAAAAAACATTTTTTAATCTAAAACAAAGACAACAACAAAAAAGTTTGGAGTTGTCTTTACTTATTTTTCTGTTATGATATTATTTTACTGGTGCCACCCTTTTGAGATGAAACTGGGCAGTATGTGGCCCCTGAACTGAGTTTGATACACCTGTCTTGACACTGTATTCATTTCCACTGATCTAGGATGAAAATTCTACCCTTTTTGAGATTATTATTATAACATCATAAATAAGTATCTCACTTTTTTGTATATCTGATCAATTTCTAAGAGTATGTGATGTAAACTGTTTAAATAAATGGAATAGTTAGTTTTGCAGTGATCTGGTCAGATTATGGGAGTGTACCTACCCTAGCTCTGCCCTCCAGCCCTTTGTTGTTGTTCTCACGCTAACATGCGAGATCCGTAGAGCCGACCCACTGCGCGGCCGCATTCCGCCCCGACTTCCCCTCTGCCAGCGGCCTGGTGGTGTGAGATGAGTAGAAGATGTCGGTGTCGGGGCTGAAGGCCGAATTGAAGTTTTTGGAGTCAATTTTTGACCCAAATCACGAACGATTCAGAATAATAGACTGGAAACCCGATGAACTTAGTTGCCAATTCAACGTCACAGGAGAGAAGCTGCTTATCATCCACTGCAACATTACGGTGAGTCCAGGCCAGCTCTGCGCACAAGCTAACCCAGTCACTGACTATCGACTGAAACCAAACCGTTCCGCGGAAGGTTCCGTGTTTACAAATCAACTACGAATTAAGTGTTAGTTTCATTCACCTGCCAGTGTTTAGCCATCGAGGCTTCAGAAAACTTATATATTAAGGAAACAACACGGCTTCAGTGTTAAATTCACTTCAGAAAGTGTTCAATAAAACGTCGAATATTAACGACGCTGCGGCGGGTTTTGCTAGCCTGGTAATTGAAAGTAACGATACCGCTAGCTTGTTTTGTTAGCCAAAAATAACTGCGTTACACTTTGCAGTAGTACAGCCTGTAGTACAGCTACGACTGCTAACTTTGAAACTGCGGAACTGTATTATGTGTAATATGCATATTATTTAGCGACAAGATAGCGCAAACTTTCACCACATCACGGCTGTTTTTGACAAAGTTTGGTTAAGAATACCTCTGAGTAGAAAAACCTAAATGTCCCGTAGAGTTGTTAACATTTTTAGTGGCGGTTTACTGGAATGTAGTTTAGTACCTTTTCAGTAAATAGACCGATTCCTCTGGTGGGATTAGTGACACATATTACACCGGACAGCTTATTAGTACAGTTTGTACCAAAACATGTATAAAGCGGTGTAATGTAGATAAGAGATGAGTGTTAAAAGGAGCAGCCTGTGTTGTTAAGTGTTAATAATTTCGATCAGATTGGATTTATAATTGAGCATTTTTTTTGTTGTTGAATGTATGGATTTGTCTGTATGGACTACGTTATGTTCAACACCAGTACTGTACATACTGGCAAACACTTATTCTCTCTTCTCGTCGTTACACTTTTATATCTGCATGTTAAAGTGGCACAGATAATTTCTTTACCTGACTCACGTCCTCCTCTCAAAGGAAAAAAAAATCCACCCATGTCTACCGCTCCACTTGTGCTCATTTTTAGGAACATCCTACCTATCTCCGCCATCCCATATGGTACCAATATGGTACAAAATACTAACAGATTCGTATCCTGACCCCCGTGTTGACTTCAAAACCCAACTTGGCATTTTACTGCTGAAAATCATGACACATCACACTGCAGT
The DNA here is from genome assembly GCA_030068375.1 of Ostorhinchus rueppellii. Classification (NCBI taxonomy): domain Eukaryota; kingdom Metazoa; phylum Chordata; class Actinopteri; order Kurtiformes; family Apogonidae; genus Ostorhinchus; species Ostorhinchus rueppellii. Next base: position 17,976,885 of record JAQQZY010000024.1, on the reverse strand, counting down.
ACCAAACGTGACTGATTTTCACAACTTACTGCCTGTCATGCATCATAATGATGTAAACTAAAGTGATGGACAATTAAACACACAACTGTGCTCATCATTCAGATATTTTGTCATTGAATGTGTGGTGTATTCTTGCAGCATTACAGCTGGCAATAAGCAAATCTTTGTGTTTAGTGGGTGTCTGTGTGGGCAATGACATTTGCTTGGAAATCATTTTTAGCCTTTGAATAAACTTCATCTTGTTTTTATGTTGAGTTTTTTCTTCTGGTCAACATTAAGCACATTTTTCTTACTGATAAAAAGGTTTATTCTGTGTTAAGTGTCAGAGTAAGCATAATCTGTAGGCAATAAAGCAAGTGGCGACCCAACAGGACTGACACATCCTATTGTTTACCTCTGCTGCAGGAATCCTATCCCTCCACACCCCCAATATGGTTTGTTGACTCTGATGATCCTAGTCTGGCTGAAGTGTTGGAGCGGTTAGAGGATGTTAGAAAAGGCAGCACATTGGTAAGTTTTTTTAGTATGGATAAAGGTTGCACATACACAAAATGTCTGGTTAAGTGAAACCTTACCCCTAGGGCTGGGCGATATAGGAAAAAAATCATGTCACGATAAGTTTTTCATGTCAGACGATATGTATCACAATATAAATCAAATTACTATTTTTTTTATCAAGCTTAAATTTTCTGTTTCTCATAAGTTAGTTGTGAAGACATCAGAGAGGGAGAGAGAGAAAGAAACAAACAAATACGTACATTGTGGTACTTAAGGAGAAGTTCTTCCCTCCGCCTTAGAATTATACCCCTCTGCTGTTATGTATAAGGTTATTCACCCCCCAACCTACCCCCTGGTCAAGCCATATGTACCTCCATGCCATAACTGGAGCAAACCAAAAGTGAAACATGCTTTGACCGTCCGACTCCTGGCTTTTATGCCTCTGTTGTACACCAGAACCAAAACGGTTTGTACCCAACTTTTCAGTAACCCCGTCGACTGAGTTCTTGGTCATATTTTCTCCAGAGGGAACACTCATTACCTCCCGCTGTTAACCCAAACATTAGTGCGTGTGCTGCGACTGGCTCTTACGCTGGTGCTGTGTGCATCAACCTAACTTGATGTGGCTCCAGTGTGATTGGTTCGGTGCAGTGCTACTTAATTATGATTGACTGTTCTCACATCTGTCAAAACATGGACAAATGAATTATATAAAAATTTGTGCGTGTCTCATATTTCTGTCAAGGAAAAGTTCTATCATGATATATATCGTTATTGTTTTATCGCCCAGACCTACTTACCCCTATTGTGAGTCTCCCTGCTCCCATCTGCATGCCTCTAAAGAATGTTGAGAAATGATGGGATAGAAGTTGTTCCAGGACATGTGCATCACACAGAATTACAACATACCTATGCAGAAGAATAGTTTTGGTCTTCATACTTGAAACCAGCCAGTCAAAACAAAAATGCAGTGTCCCTGTTCAGATCTGGCATCAACATAAATCCTGGTTAATTCAGTCACATGTGAAAAGCTCTAATGCAAAAGGACTCAGGATGCATTGAGAATCAATCATTCACAAAGGGTTTGAAAGTGGTCTGGGACACATAAGTCCACATTCACTCTTTAGTCTGAACACAAATGTATCGTTGGGATTATTTGTGTTTCCAATGTGTCTCTTTTGAGTTGTTTTAAAATGTATGAGAATGGGGGGGGGGTTCAAAGATATCTTATGTGTGTCACATGTGTAGTCCTGCAGGAGCATGCTTAAGTGATAAGGTTAGCGCTGTATACATGAGGTCAGACCACTCGGGATGCATGTGAATCACACACTCAGAACAGTGCCAATATTGATTTAAAGCTTCATTGGTATCTTTGGATCAAACTTTCAAGCACAGTGATGATAATAATTCAAGTCTTGTCACAGAAACCAGAATTATACCTCCTTCCCTGGACTTCTGTTTTTCTTCCAGGCTGTAGATTGCAGCAGGCTTTGGCAGTTTATAGTTGTTTTCAGATTTTCGGACAAGTAGGGTAGATAAATATGAGACGTGAAATTATTGATCGCTGTGAAGGTTCCATCAGACATGACTCTACTGCTCTACTCTGGCTTAACAGAGAAGCTTTAAGAAGAGCAGTAGTGTCATGTTTGATGGGGAAAAAAATAATAAATGACATTAAAAAAAAAATCTTTATTCAAATTGAAAGAAGACAACTGCATACTAAGTTTATATTTTCAAACCAAACTGACACACAAAGTAACCAGTCTAGTTGGTAGTGTTACATGGTAAGTCAGTGCTCCTGTATAAATCCAGTGGCTCTGATTTGAGGGCTCAGGGGTTACAGTGTTGAACCATTTTCACTAAAATTCAGGTTGTTTTTTGTTTTGTTTTTTACATTTGCCAATTATTTACATTAATTTAATTACAATATCATCATATAATTCTGTTCCCAGCTCCAAGATGATGTTTTACTGTGCATTGCCTCTTTAATAGAGGTGTTTTCTGACCTCTAATTGTGCTGATTTGGTTTATAGCTTCTTCAGCAGCTGAAGCGTCTAATCTGTGATCTATGTCGGCTTTATAACCTGCCACAACATCCAGACGTAGAAATGCTCGATCAGCCTTTACCTGCTGGCCCAATTACACAAGAGCGGAAGGTAAGCACTGAAAATAACTGGAACAATCAAAGTCTTATTTTATGTTTCCAAGTTCAGACTCAAGTTGTTCAATTTTCCCACAGCACGGGCCTTCAGATGAGGTGACATCTGAAGAAGAGGAGGAGGAGGAAATGGGAGAGGTGCTTATCTGTTTTTCCTGACAGTTTATTGAATTTATATTTGTTCAACTTTCTGTATCTGAACATAATTAATTCACTGGCAGCAGGACATTGACCTGGACCAAGATTTAGACCATTATGACATGAAAGAAGAGGAGCCGGCAGAAGGAAAGAAGTCAGAAGATGATGGCATCGAGAAAGAAAATTTGGCGATCCTGGAGAAGATTCGTAAAAACCAGAGACAAGATCATTTGAATGTAAGTTAGAATTTTGTAGTTTTTTACAGAAATGGGTGGGGTTTAGTCTAGTACATCTACTGCTCATCTCTAAAGTAGAATACATGTTTTTATTTGTCTGTGATTTAGTGATCTTCTGATATTGTTTATGTTGCAGGGTGCAGTCTCTGGCTCTGTTCAAGCCTCAGACCGCCTAATGAAGGAACTCAGGGAGATCTACAGATCACAGAGTTACAAGACAGGTGACTACAGAGACAGGCTTTTCTGGTAACTTTCATCATTTAATGCAAACTGATGGAAAGCCATTTGTTTCTGTCATTTCACAGGTATTTATTCAGTTGAACTAGTCAATGACAGCCTGTATGAATGGCACGTCAAGTTACGAACGTAAGGACTTCTATGCTTACATTTATTTGACATAAATATTTTATCACAGTATTGTTTGTTTTTTGAGGTTCAACCTGTTCTTCTGTGTTACAGGGTAGACCCAGATAGTCCATTACACAGTGACTTGCAGGTCTTAAAAGAAAAGGAGGGAGTGGATTACATTCTGCTAAATTTCTCTTATAAAGTGAGTTCAGTGTTGAATTCTCTCCAGTATATTTATGGACAAGAGTTTTTTGGGATGCTCATGTATTATTTTTCTTCATATTTACAGGATAATTTTCCTTTTGACCCACCTTTTGTACGGGTAGTCTCACCTGTGCTCTCTGGAGGGTAGGTTTTGAGATGGCGTTTGTGTTGTTTTGGGAGAAATTCATCAGTGATTCTGCAATGTCTAATGATAGTTTGAATCATTGTGGATCTAAAGTCAGATGGCCAAATGCCACACTAATTAATCAAACTTCATTCAGGAAGAATCGTTGGCGTCACATGTTTTGCTCGCCCCTGTTGAAGTTGTGTTAATGCTGTGCTTGCTTGCACTAAAAGCTAATGTCAGTGTTTGATGAATTTGTATATGCTTTTAGGCTCAAAGTGAACTTCAAGTCATGTTCTCATTATGTTAAAATGTAGTGCAAGCTTTATGGTTTGCTCATGGATGGCAACAAATGATCTAATCTGCAACCTGAAGTGAAGAAAAACACCCCCTTAACACCAACACAATTTGTTGATTCAATATATTTAATATACAACAGTGATTGGGTGATATAACGACATCATTCTACTTGCAGATCTTCAAAGCATCCTTACCAACAAATGTTATTAGAAAATATTATTATAGTTTGTATCCATGAATACTTTGTCATACATGCTTTGCGTTCTCTTTCAGTTATGTTCTAGGAGGAGGGGCCTTGTGTATGGAGCTTCTCACAAAACAGGTAATGGAAATTAGTTCTACATCTGTTGAAACATTTTTGTTCAACCTAAAACCAAGGGTTCCCACAGGGTCTTAAAAAGTCTTAGTTTACAAATCTGCATTTACTACCTTAAAAAGTCTTTAAAAGGTATTACATTTAGTATGGTAGATCTAAAGTTATGTTGTTATAAACTTGTTTGCTGTGTTGTGTTTAAATGTGTCTGGGAAATGTCCAGCTGCAAAGAAAGTAATGTTGGTCTACCCAGTTTCACCTGTTCTAACCTGAAAATTTATATTAAATTAGGAACTGATTATTGACAACTTAGCAGCCCCCGGTGAGAAATGATCACAGAACATTAAGCCCAGCACACGTGCCGTCGTTAACTCAACTCAGATCGATGATAATTAAGGCATTGGACTAAATACATTGCAATACATACATTCTAGGATTAACAAAGTTTTTGCCCGTATGGCCATGAAATAGACTGTGAAATGGGCATTAAATTGTGTTCTAACTCATTTTAAAAATGTCTTAAAGTCTTAAATTTACCTTGTAGAGACCTGTAACAACCCTGTAAAGGGAACCGAGCTCATGAGTTTTATTCTGTCTGTAGGGCTGGAGCAGTGCCTATTCCATAGAATCTGTCATTATGCAGATAAATGCAACTTTGGTGAAAGGAAAAGCCAGGGTGCAGTTTGGAGCCAATAAGGTAATACATATATTGCTATTTATTTAAACAGGAAGAAACTTGTTGACATTAAAAAATCTCTTTTGCAAGAGTGACCTGGCCAAGACAGCAGCAGTAGAAACAGTGTTCATGAAATATTAAAATCTGAGTTTTCATAAAATTTTCAAGTCATTTGTTTATTGATTTATTTTTTCCTTTTTTTAAGAATCAGTACAATCTTGCCAGAGCACAACAGTCGTACAAATCCCTTGTGCAGATTCATGAAAAGAATGGTAAGTGAATATGTCTAAGTGATCGTGGCTCAGTAGATGTTTTCATTACTGTTGGTGTGAAAATCCATGTTGTGTGTTCTTTCAGGCTGGTACACACCACCCAAAGAGGACGGATAAAGAGCTACAACCACTATGCACTGGGAACATGTCTTTGGGTCAAAGTATCTTTTATTTTATTTTATTTTTAAAAATATTTTCCCCTGTCTGATTTACCGGGAATATATCATCTTTCTCGTGGAAACCATCTCGTTGGCTCTTTTGACAAGTTTTCCTTTGCCCGGCTCTAGGAAAGACTTTATTCTGGTTTCACATTGTCTCCCCCCTCAGTCTTTAAAGGCGCGGAGGATGTGACAGTATCACTAGTCCTGTTTTCTAAGTATGCTCATTTGTCTTTTTTAAAAAAAACTTTTCTCCCTTAAAATATGGGGAAATGCTTTTTCTTTAGCTGCTTTGACAAACTGGGCTTCATAAACAGTCAGTTACTCCTGTTAAAATGGGAAGTTTAAGAAAACGTTGATACTGAAGCTTAAGAGGCACCTCACCGAACCTGTGTTTTTATTAACTATTTGTTTTCTATTTTCTCTTTTTGGAAGTTGTCTGGTACAAAAAATGCAAATATTATTTTAGAAATTTTATTTGACATTTTTTAAATTATATGAGCAGCCTAGACAATGAATGAGCCAATTTCATGGTTTGGACACGTCTCTTTAAATCGATATGACCCACCACTCAGTATGTTTTACTTTTACACTGGGCCAAGCAGAATTAAGTCGCTGCAGTGTTTTCATCATTTTTTGTAAACAAAACCCACATGGGGTTAATGCTAACACAGGATTAGGAATATTTCAGAATCTGGAAAGGAAAAGAACATAGAACCATTTTCACCAGATGAGAAAATAAGTGTTGCGGCATTTGTTCGGAAGTTTCTATCAGACTCGATGCTGAAGCTGAAAAGCTCCTTTGCCTTATTTCTGTGAACTCAACGGCCCCACAAGTGCTCAGCTCAGCCTCGATCTCACTATCGCTAATGGCTCTAGAGATCGATGGCTAGTTTGATCCTAAAAATTAGAATGATGCCCTGTGTTTGCAAAGGTGTCCACACGTCGCACAGGGTCGTCGTCTCAAACATGATGCGACACATTTACTATAGTAGAAAAGTCTGGTTTGATTCCAGTCTCTGAAAGCCAGGGAGAGCTTTAAACAAAGGCTAGTTGGATGTGTGAACAAATATGTATGTCACCTGCTCCTGACATATATGATTGTAATGGTGTCCCCCACTGTTCTAGTTGAAACTTCCTCCCTGTTATGTAATGATTCACACAACTGGATTAGCCCATCTCTTTGGTTTTGGGTGTTTGCCATCAGCAGTCCATCATTTGCAGAGCTTCCTTTGCCACCACAGTAATACCTGTATGATGTACTTGATGTACTTCATACCTTTGACCATGCAATACAGTACACAATCAGTACTGCCGTTCCCATTATAACTACAGGACACACACTGTATCTATCAGTCTGTTGGTTCTTTTGCAGTTTATTTAACACTGTCTGCAAAAGTATGTTTGAATGGCAACTCAGGTAACAAACAATACTTAGGAGGGAAATCTCTACTTGTACATGTTGAGTTATGGGTTATATTCTTTAGGTGAAATGATGCTCTGTACCTCTGACTCTTAGGATTACTCACCCTCTGATCTGATGTCAACACAAACTGAGCTTTACATTATTATTATTGGTCATGTTTCCTTGGATTCAGCCAATGGAAGAGAGGACACAGGATCGCAGTAGCTTGATGGTTGGCTCATGAGTACCCACTGTAGTATTTTGCCTTTTTCTTTTCTCTTCTGGAGATGCATTTTGTTTCCATGTGTCATCTTTAAATATTCCTGATGAAATGATTTGCACAACTGGCAACAAATGTGCCTGTAGAGGTCAACAACAAGTACTTTCTGAGCTAAATGTTCTCAGATCAGGAAAAAAAAACACACAAAAACACATCTTTTTCAGCACACTGCTCCACATCCTGTTGACGTACGTCTCAAACCCGAGGGGGGAGGAGCTATCAGGTATCGTTCACAAGGAGCGTCCTCTCCACCGCAGAACAGTTGGACGATTACCCTTTAGCCTCCTCCGAATGCCAAACGTCTGGTCAGAGGGGATACTGGGAGATGATTAGAGTTTGATAGATGTGCTGTGGTGAATCTGTTTCTCAAACTGAACTGTGTTGAAGAGATTTGTCTTTCTCAAATGAAAACTCACATTCTCACACCAACTAAGCAGATGGAAAAGTCTGGCACTGTTGGCTTGCTTTGGTTTTCTTTTATTTTTCATTTTCCATTTGAAGAAATTTTGACCTTGTACAGTAATTTGTAAACTTGCATCAAGTTTATGAATAAAGAATTTTAAGATTATTGCTGTTTTACACGTCTCAGTGTGTATTATTCTCATTACTGTTGCATCTATAGTGACCCCCGATATTTCAGATTGAATTCTGAGTATAGGTCTGCGCTTGTGAGTTTCATGAGGATTTGTTATTTTAATATGATCTGCATTTAGAGGAAGTCATGTATCACTGTCTCCTGTAGTTGAATAGATGGCATTTCCTGTTTTACAGTGCTGCAAAGCCACAATGAAGATTTTCTGCAGTGAAAAACCCTGCACCTAAATGTCAGAGCCACAACTGAAATATAGATGATTTTTATACCAAAGCTCTTTAATCTGTCGTACATGAAGATTTCATGCTTTCAATTTTCAATCACAAACTTAATTTGCGGCTGAAGGTCTTTAAATGTGTTCATGTAAGATGGAGAATGTAGTAAAAACTGTACCATTGAACTCTGACCCCTTTGAATATAAGACTAGGTTTCATGGCCAATTTATTATGAGTCATCCAACACTGCTCATCTTCCAGCAGCTTCAGAAGGTCTAATACTGCTTAAATCCTCCTGGTTTTGTCCATTCAGTTTATTTTTTAAACGAAATTTAGACAATTTTCCTGCAGGTCCTACATGCAGGGCTGGACAGATTTACAGAAAAACATTTCGAGGTAAAATGTTCTTCACTTTCATCATGTATTTTCTTGAAGACCAAAGCAGGAGTCCGTGTTCATCTAAACTCATTACCTGATACGAACAGGGGACACTGAAGCTTCATACTAATGTATTCTGTATAATTTTATATTCACAAAGACTGGAGTTCAACAGATTGAGTTTAAGTCACTGAATAAATTTGCATTGAAAGCACTTAAATAAACATCCATCACAGAATGAGACTTAATTTATGCTGTTATGGGAAAAAGTACTTCAAATGTTCATGTTTTCCAAATGAAAAAAAATGAAACTAGCCTGTTAGTAACACCTTTATGCACCCATTTCAATGAATATTTACAGTAACATTTATTTTAAAAAGCTATGATTTATCAAATATGTCTTAAAATAGCGTATTTACCTTGTATTCAAGATATTTTCTAAACTTTAACTTCCATATATAGCCGATTATCTGTGAATTGGAATTTACTGATTTTTCCTGTTAAAGTGTTTCCTAAGAAAAACTAATAAACAATAAATATATTAAACAAATAAAATACATTTAGTATTTTACAGATTTTTACATTAGAAGTGTTTTGTTTATAATACTGTGCAGCAAGGTTTGTTTGTTTTTTTTTTTAAGTATATACTACCCCAGGGGTTGGCCAGATTTATACTAGACTTATATAAAGATGTCTGTCTGGAGTCATGAAAACAATAGCTAAACCCATGTTACCATGAGGAGGCTGTTCTGCAGTCATCTATTTGTGAATAGTTTGTTATTAAACTTGACATTTCCATTATAATAATAGAAAGTTTGGTGCATTTGTGTAATGGTTCAGCTACAAACAAATGAAAAACAAGTAGGCCTATCCCTGTTGAATTTGGAAAAAAAGAGAAATATAGCACTGACAGACACCTTGGTTGAAATAATAACAAAACATGATTTTGTCATATTAACCGAAGTGTATGCACATTTTTGCAGATGGATAATGTTAGAATAAGATATAGGGCAATGACAATGCTAAAAAATATTGATTGATTCAGTTAATTTCAACATGTTCATTATGGTTTTTGGCAAACCCACAGAGGCGAAAGGGCCACATTTGGCCCAGGAGCCATGTAGACCCCTGGACTGGCCTTAATGTGGTTACTCACCTGCCTGCCTGCCTATCTGTCTATCATAGAAAAAATTATTAGACCATCAAAAACAATGATTATACAATCCAGTAGTAACTCCTGTGTGTATCATGTGACTAAAACAGACAGAAAAGAAAACATGGAATGTCTAAAAGTATTGTTTTTGTCAGTGCAATGACATCGATACTGATGTAAGAACTGAAGTGATTTTGGTTATTATCAAGAAAACATGGAAAATGGAGATATCAGCTCTGAAATTAAACTGTTATGAGCTATTTTTGTTATGATATTTGTCCAAACAAATGCACCTTTATGTACCAGGCATTAAAATGAACAAGAAATTTAAGAAAGCAAGGGTGGTCCGATAACTTTTTCCACAAGTCTGTCTATCTATCTATCTATCTATCTATCTATCTATCTATAAAAATCTGCTAAATTCTAGATGCTTTTTAGCCTTGTATAAGTCTACAAAACTAACCTAAAACTGCAGTCAGACTATTCAAAGAATGTTTTACATCAAATTAAAACTGAAGCTGCCGTGTGTAGAGCACTTCATCACAAAAAAAACAAAAAACGAAAAACACCAGGATGCAACAAGAACTCTTTAATATCTATTAGGGTAAGACCAAATAATACAAAAGTAATACACAAAAATGTATTCCTCGTTGACTTCACTCATGGAGACACAGCCTCCTCGAACAGCTAATCCACCTCATTAGAGCATGTTCCTATTGAGTGTTTATCCATGGCAAATATTTACTTCACCTCATGTAATTATTATATATTTATATCTACTCATGATATAGTACATGATAATACATATCAAACAACATACAGGTGTTATGTTGGGTCATTCGTGGAAGCTTTGATACAGCATGAAGAGCAACGTAAAATGCGGAGTATTACCTGTCCAACGTACTGCTACACAATAACTATACAGCTGTAGTTCTCATATTCACTTAGACTGTGCTGTATGTACAAATGGTCCGAAAGCCACCGCAGACCAGGATTAGTAACTACACACAGAGTAAAGGAAGTTGTTTGTTCACCTTTGTGCATAACTTTACACTTCTACAACTGAAACTTTGTGCGTTTCCTAACAGACGGGCGTGTGTCTGGTACGTTTACAGAGTTATACTTTATAATATGTGCATCTGCTGGTGAAAATGTTATGTAAAATTACACTCGTGGCGTCCAACTTTAGAGCAGTACCGTTATAGTACAATGTAATTTGCTTTACTTTGACTAATATTTCCGTCTATGTCCGAAGACTGCACAATAGCCACGTTTTTTCTGGTAAAATTTAGTGTTTAGTATATTTCTTAGTATTGCTCCACTGGGGGAAAGTAATTAATGATGATAAAAAAATAAAAAATAAATAATAATAATAATAATAATAATAATAATAATAAAACAGAACCCACAGCCATGGAAAGACACAATGAACATGTGCTTCAAACTCATCCACACACCATCCATAATACACCAAAAAAATAGTACAAAAAAAACAACTGAAAAGCAAAACAACAAACAGTCTACTGAATACCACATCATCACAACCAGACAAGACGACTCACAGGTTTAGAAAGAACGAGCATTCGGATACGTATCTTCACATCTGCTTCAAGTCTAATACTGTATTACTGTAATAACCAACTACTGGATCGTGAAGATCATGAAAGAAAAACCTTTTCACTGAAAACAAACTCAATGACACCGTCTCTGACCGAACACATCAGGCCTCACGAGGGCGACACGTAAATATTCTCTCTTTCCGTTTCAGCTCATAAGAAGAAATAACCGGCTTGATTTTATATTCTATTTTCTTCATATAAATATCATATCACACCTAATTATGGAATAACACCAACAGCCACAAAATGACACACTAAGGCCTGAAATCCAGAGCTTCAGAAACAAGTAGTCATTTAAGCATTTATACATGTACGGGTTAGTGGGAGAATTTCCTAAAGGGGAAAACATCCATCATACAATGCTATGACCACCTACAACAATGATTATTAATATTTACTGTAAATCCGACATCCACGTGTTTTGGTTTTCTTTCACTTTTTAACCTGTACAGCGTTAATTTGGAATGTTTTACCCAAAGATCTGCATCTCTAAACACTGCATGTGCTTCAAGTCAATGAACTGAAATCAACTTACTAGTACAGCACATAACCAGTGTGTGGTGACCAAAACAAACACCCTTAATGGTCCATAAAGTAATGATTAACGGACACAAAAAAGACGCATTGAGGGCTTCACAGGTAGAATGTAAAACCAGCTGTCACACCTTTCCTGAGATGTAAAAAAATACTATATCCAACTGAAATATTCACTGATGCGGAACAACTTCTCAGTTAAGAATAAAAAAGCAAAAGGCAACGGATTTTTATTCTTAGCGCCCAATTATTTTCTGTTTTGGACATTTTACCATTTGATTCCATTTTGGAAACAAGCAAAAACACACACACACACACAAAAAAAAAAAAAAAAAGAAGAAAAAAAAAAATCATAAACACTTACATATTTTTGCTAATTTGTCCCTAAGTTTAGAGTTAAATATTTTGATCCTAGTAACAATATGGCTATCACAGCACCTTAAAACACATTAGAGGTCAGTGTGACACAGGCAGAGGCAGACGGGACTGTGGACCCCTGAACACCCCATCTGAGCGAACAGATGAAGCTCTGGGACTGGTTTTAGAGATAGATTTGTGAAGTAAAACTCACTGACCAGCTAAAATTGAGCAGCATAAAAGATAAAAACAAAAACAAAAAACAGCTTTTTACATGACTGGCTGTTAAATTAAAAGTGATCGGACTAAGATTTGAACTCCGATCTGTGTCAGAATTCAAGAAAAGGTATATTTGCACCATTACCATGACTGTCTACATTGTTCTTTTTTAATTCTGCGTGTACAGTGTTATAATGAAGGGCACCTAATTCTGAATTGTGTTCTTAATTGATCCCTTTTTATCTCTCCCACTCGGCTTCCCGGCCCCCTCCTCTGTCCTACATCGGGTCGTCGTAGTTGTAGGTGGGGGCTGCCGAGTACTGGTTCTGTTGCATGGCTCCCTGGGCGGCTCCCATGGCCGCCTGCTGAGCTGCCTGCTGGACGTGGGGGTTCTTCCAGGCCCCGGTGGCCCACTCCTCCTGGGCTTTACCCAGACTTCCCCCGCTGCCACGGTAGAAGTTATGGACCTGTGGAATGTAGGATAAACACGCTGTAGGTTCAAGAAGTTCCGTACTGCTGTTGCACCGGTTGGACAGTGGTGTTTAGGTCACCTTTGTGAGGGCAATGAAGGACAGCACGGCCACCGCAGTAAACATGACGGTGGGAATCAGCATGACAACAGCCGAGCCGATGTTAGTGCTGAAGAAAGTGATGGTAGCGAGCCAGCCACTGGTGAGCACAACCAGACAGTCAGGGGTTAATTCTGCTGATATGGGACTTTTGAGCAAAATAACAACAGAACACACAAACCCATGTTCAAACAACATTTCCACAAACTTATATTTTTAGGAATTTATTTACATTAATACTCTATTAGGCTTGATCTGCTTCAAATGCATTACAGGCTCTTTTAAAGCAGAGCCAGGGGCCAAACCCAGCCCACCAAAGGGTCCAGTCCGGCCCTTGTGATGACTTTGTGAAATGCTAAAATGAAACTCAGTTATTAATCATTTTAGTTCAGGGGTCATATACAGACCAATTCAATTCCAAGTGGGTCAAAGTGGTAAAATACTACCATAATACCCACTAAATACTCATATACATAAAAATACATAATATTTTCATGTATTTACACCAACACAAAGTAGAATTTTGCAAAACATGCGAATGATCTGAAGAGATATGAACTTGAAATGTTGTAAGAGAAGTGCAATTTAAAAATATTATTATTTGTTATTGAATGTTTTGTGTATTTGTAGATCCACTGTGATCTATAAGTTATAATGAACATGTGTAAATGACAAACTGAAGCAGAATATGGTTAAAATTACACTTATTCTTTCAGTTTGTCTATATTATTCACATTGTTTTTAATCATAGTTTGTAGATGTAAACATTTTCATTGCATAATTTTACTTTTTTCACTCTTAAACACAGAGAAAAGTTTGGAGTTGGCATTATTTCTATATTATTATGTGATTATTTCACTGGTCCGGCCCACTTCAGATCAAATTTGGCTGAATGTGACCCCTGAACTAAAATGAATTTGACACCCCTACTCTAAAGCTGCTATTAAGCCTCGAGTCAAAAACATACATGCACAAAAAACTGCTATTAGATCATCCTATATCAATATTTGATTTAAAAAAATAAAATAAAGATGTGAAAAGATTGAACCCTCAGGAACCTCATATACTGTATAAAGCATTTACGTAGTTATATTTAAAGGGTTAACCAGCTAAAACCATGCACTAAATGATAGAACCCTGTTCTAAAGATTGAACTCTTAGGGAACCATGAGGGCATTTTTATACATTTTTCTTTTTTGTTTTGCTGATCATTATGGATGTGTTACAGCTTATGGCATAAATTTCTGCATGAATAATTGTTTTTAGACATATTTATTGAATCTAATATTGGTTACTCTTACAGGTCTGTTATACACTATGGAAATTCTTCGAATCTTCTGCAAATCCTCAAAAATGTACATATAAAAAACTGCTTTAAAATCATCATACAACAACATTTTATCTGCTTTTTTCTGCATTAATTTCTCAAACCACTTCAGCTCTGCATAAAACTACCAAATGTTCAGCAATTTTCAGAGTTTGAATTCTAAATGTTGTGATGATACTTGCTGTGTTAAAGAAAATAAGTTAATTATTTCCCATATAACACAAGTCAACGAGGCATTTTTGTTATCAATAATATCTACATTATTGTTAAAGGGTTAAATGATTGAACATTTGGTAGTTTTGAGCCGAGCTGAAGTGGTTTAGAAGACCAAAATCTGTGAATAAATTAGT
>JAQQZY010000024.1:17944363-17954631 GCA_030068375.1 Ostorhinchus rueppellii | reverse complement strand
GATAATTTCTAGGAGATAACATTTAGAAATAGTCTAAAATTGGACATGCTTTGTACACAGTTTAGAGAGAATGGAAGCAACAGTGCAACAGACATTGGAGCATGTGCATACAATGCTAGGAAATGGAAAAAAATATATAAACTCTTCCGTGTTGCAGGCTGTGTATGACACTTCACTCTCATAATATTATGGGAAAAACAGAGTAACATGGCAAAACAAAGCAGCCAATGGGTAAACAGATTATTATCATGATGACAACATAAGGACTGAAACTTGTAGTGTCTGCACTGGGACTCACAGATCCATAAGTAGTAGAGCCGTTTGCACATGGTGCGGCGCTGGTCTGGGATCTCGTTGAAATCTTGGTAAAAACAGGGCTTGAGGGGGATGAATCGAGGCAGCGGGGGGAAATTGTTTTCTAGGACACAAAGACACAGTTTAACACAGCTGCCCACACACACCCAGAAAATGAAAAAAAATCAAGTCAAGGCAGCTGCATAAGAGACTGTCTATGGAGTCTGTGCATACATGCTGCAGAATTAAATGGGAATCCATCTGTTTTGTTGTTGATCTGAAAGCTTACCTGCCATGATGAACTCTCAGGATTTTCCTCCGACTTGCAAACTGGCACACAGACTTCACAACTCTCAGCTTCCTTGAAAACTGCACAGAAAGTAGGGGTTTTATTAAGAGCAACTAAAGCACTTACACTGATCTCATTGTAGTGACCAGGCCACAACCCTCCACAGACAGGCCTCCTCTGTCTGCAACTGTATGCCAATGATTCACTGGAATAAAGACTTCATCCCCATAGGATTTGTTCAGATGTGGAGGTGAAAGGAGATAAACATGTTTTCTTTGAGCTGTGTGATGGGAAGCTATGTGGCCTGGTCGTGATTCTTAAAATGCACTCATCACCTATGGGCCCACATAGGCGTGTTGGAGGCCTACAGAGTTTACACATTGACCCTTTAACAGCAAAACTATATGTGTAGACCCTCATCTTGCACCCTATGGTTATAATCTACCACTTTACACAATATCTGCTATGTTTGTAGAACCTGTGATGGAGGATGTGGAGCACAGATGAGGGTGATGGTGATGATGATGATGATGATGTACAGCCTCAAAACAAAGCAAATCAGCTTCTAGAGCCACTAGATCAGGATGATTCCATGCAGATTGATGCTAAAGCTGTTTTCTGGGTGTATTTCCATGGGCGGATGGCGGTGATGCTGCAGTGGGACACAGTGCATCGTGATCTGAGGAGATGGAGAAGCGTCCTTCAGCCCGGGTGACACGGTGCATCGGTGCTCTTCCATCCCCGGAGCAGGTCAAGAACAAACCGGCCGCAATGCCAACTAATCTGTGATCTGGTTTATTCTAATGCGATGACTCCACTCCTGCCTTTGCAATGAATGAAAATAAGTGATTAAACCGCCTTACCTCCCGTTTCGTCCGAGAATGTCGCTAAAATCCGTCCGTCAGTGTAAATGGCATCCTACGCTTGAACCTGCCTCAAACACATTGGCGGTAACAGGGACAGTTTCCGGCGCAAATATGTATCGTTATTCCGCAAATGATGGATTCAGGAGTAAGAGACGGTCACGTGACGTGCGGTCTTTTCTTTACGCACATACCCGTCCGCTGCTTTTACCCGCCCGGGTACTAGGGGGCCTGAAATGGAAAATGGGATTTGTTGCTGGCCACAAACGACCAATCAAAAAGCGGAGATGATTCATCAGTCCCCGCCCCCTCCCCTCCCTGATGCTGACAGTGGAAGTATTACACAACCTGATCTGATTGGACACATATCTGTGCTCTTTCACAGATATTCAACACATAAATAACATAATCTATCTGCCTTTCTTTTCAGTGTTTGGACATTAAACAAAAATATTATTTGGCATTTAGAGCAGACGACAGGTGTATGATATATGTACATATGATGTACATGATGATGCAAATGTCAATAAAAAATTTAAAAAATGTAAAGAACACGATCTAAGAGAAAAGGGATGGAAGATTGTAACAGCAGAGGTGCATTAGTTTGCCTCTACGTGTTTTGTTTTGTTTGTTTTTTTAAGTCAGGTTTACAGTAAAAAAGAAAAATGTCATAAACACTTGTTGACTGTAGTTTCCAAGATACAGTCAGTGGATCAAAATGTAAAATTCTGAGAGTTAATGAGGGAATGCATTTTAATGTAAAGGAATGTTTACCTCAGAGGTCCCACATCTATTTCAGTACACTGTCTACACATTACAATACTTTTCACCTTACAGGTTCTTTCAAGTGGAGGATTAATAAATCTATTGTATGAATGTACACAAACCAATGTGTGTATAACACTTTATTATATACATTGAAAACATAAACTAATCAGCACTTTTGATTGGTCCACCCATTCTCATCTCTTTTATACTTAAGTGATAAGCACTAATCACGAATTTTACAAATACTTTCCAGAGAAAATGTAGCAATATTATGTTGTGTCTGTGGGGTTTTTAAGATCTTTGAGTGTCAGATTTAAGGGTTATTTAACAGTTTAACAGATAATTGAGGACAAGAAATGGTAAAACCTTTCAAGGACATGATGTCTGCTTAGGTTTTCATTTGCCCAGGTCATCATTCTTCTTGATAGTCCTTTTCAGTTCAACTGGACTAGTTCAGCTCTTTAAAAAAAAAAAAAAAAATCTTATCCAAGAGACTTCTTCAACTTTGGGTCAAGGATATGCAGACATCCTGTGAACAGATGACAGGTTTATAAACTGTAAACTGTGTAAAGAGGTCATTTTCTTTTGGAATGGCAAAATGTCAGTAAATGTCTCTTTTTCAACAGAAATTTTTTTGCACTGTTTAAAAATTTTATATCAGAAAAGCAACAGTTGTAACACTTTTGATTAAAAATGGATTTCACAAGATGGCCACTAAAGTTAATGAAATTGTATTCTTATTCCAAAGAATGAAATGATTTCTACTGAAAGCCTCGTATGAATTCATGAGTTAATAATGAGACCATTTTTAAGAAAAATAGTGCCTACGTTACACATTGTAATTTTTAAAAAGATATTTGGCAAATGTGTCAAATGTAGTAGAATTATGTTATCAGTATGATTTCCTCTTGAAAACAAGAAATTTTCCTTATATAGAGATTTTTTCAGTTCGCATGAACAAAGTACTCATACAAAATTAGAGGAATAAAAGATTTCAATGAATGTTACCAGTCAGTATTTGAATATGTTGCAGTTATTCTCAGTTTGTGTTTAACACCAGCAAATGTCCAATAATTAAACTTTTATATATTTATATACACAATACAGTGAGAACAGACCCAAAAATTACAATATCTATTTTTCACATGAAAACTTAAGTGGTCACATGACCTGAACATCAGCGATCAGCCAGCAGCCATGGGTCCAAACACGATAGGTTTACTGATATGCTGCGTTCACTATCTCCCTGTTCAGTATGTTCTTAAGGTCATACAAATCCTAAAATATCTATGTTAGGCGTAATTTAAGGGGGGGAAACCCCTCCTATCTCAATTAAATAATTTATAATAAAGGATGAAAAGAAGGTTTTGACTAATTTTCACTTTCATTAGGTAGTAGTTCCTTGTTCCGATAATCAGTGAACGCCTCAGGATCAGAGGCTAACATTAGCTCTTCCTGCAGTGCTATGAGTTGAGCAACACTCAAGGTAACGACAGAACATGTTGTAAGAGCATAGTGTAAATAGGGTGAGGTTTTTCAGGGCGTCATGGGGCTGTACTTCAAATAAAATAAAGGCCCTATAATAGTCTTACTTTGTGTTTTGTTGTCCGTGTCGGTTGCTATGTTAGCAGCTGTTTACTTGTAGCATAGCTAATGTTAGCTAGTTAAGTTAACGTAACCCAAACATGAGGAACTAAGCTAGTTGTTAGCTAGCCTATTCGGCGTTGTAGGTGCAGAAAAATAAAGTGTACGGGTTTTTTATACAGAGACACATGTAGCGTTTCTGTAACCTTTCAGTCACTTTAAGTGTGGATAAAAATGGTTAAAGTGTCTAATTTGTAAGCTATAGGATGTTACCTGATGCTAAATTGGTGTACGAGCTAAATAGTTAATTCTGATGACTTCCTGTGTTCAGCTTTAACTAATACAAAGCAGGGTTAGATGTTTTGACAAAGTTTGCGACCCTGTCAGATAGAGCCCAGACATTTGCATCAGGAAAGAAGGAGAAGATGCCATAATGAGCATCCATCTATATTTCATCACATATATTATACAGTATAAGATGGCTAGATCCAGAAGGTTAATCTACTTTATAATACAAGATAAGTCGATAGAATGAAATTGAAAGTGACAATTAATTTCACCACTGAGGTTGTTGTTGTTAGGAAAACTACTGCACATTTCAGATTAGAGCAGTGGTCTCCAATCTTGGTCCTCGACGACCGACATCCTGCATGTTTTCGATGTTTCCCTCTTCCAGCACACCTGACAGTAATTATCAGGCTTCTGCAGGGTTTGATGATTGGCTTATCATTTGAGTCAGGTGTATTGGAAGAGGGAAACATCTAAAACATGCAGGATACTGGCCCTTGAGGATCAGGATTGGTGACCACTGGATTAGAGGGTTTGCTTGAACATTTCAGGGTGAGCCACTGGAATTTTCAGAGACATTTTTAATTACTTTCTAACTTACCACTTTTGTAAATGTGTTCACTGTATGACTGGATGATATGTGTTGTGTGATGTTAGAAATGTATATAGTTCCATATTATGCTCCAATATTTTGTCATTGGCACAAGACATGGAAGCAACATTTTTCATTAGTTGGACAACACTTTATATTCCACAGAGATGTAGGCAGAAATTTGCATGAAGGCAACACAAATGTACATGAGGGACAGTGAATGTGACAGTTTGATCAGAAAATGTTTTCACATAAGTATCAATCAAAAGAAGGTAACATTAGTATTTTAAAGTACATTCTTCACTGAATTTCCAGAGCAGTAATTGTGCCATGATATATACTGTTACGGTCATTTGAAGCTACATATGCAGTGAAAAAAGATGTTCGCATTGTTGCTATTGCCCACCCATTATTCACTGTTTGCCCTCTGATATGTTAGTAAATGTAAGCCGTTAACACCTCACTTAGTTTTTGGCTATTCTCTCTTATGCTATCTCATCACCTCCATCTGCAGTGCTGGGAATGCAGCCACCGCTCCCAGCTGAAGCCGTCAGAGAGCTGGTGTGCTCCTGTCTGCACAGGGACCCAGTGGCTGCAGACCTCCGCTGCAGCCTCTTTGTTGCAGCTGCACAAAACTACAAGAAAGACTCTTTGCTCAGACCGTTCCCTCCGCGATACATAAGTGATGACAATAAGGACTTTGAGGAGCTGGTGAGGCAATTTCCTTGAGAAATAAAGGATGTATGAAGCATATAAGAACAACGTTACAATGTTACAGTAACACAATGAACCTACACTTGGTGGCAGTAATGTGCTGGAAACAGCTAATGATGGCTCGGTAACAGATGAGGAGGAAACTGGCTCAGTGTAAATATAGCTTCATCAGCCATGCTTGTACTCACTTATTACATAGTGTACTATGATTTTACAGTGTAGTCAACAAAACCTAATTAAGTTGTAAGCATTTATTTATTTATTTTTTAATCCAGTTAGATGGTATTTCAGGACTTGGTTTGTGTTGTCTTGTGTTTGGATCAAGTAATGTCTCACATGAAGCAGACATTACTTTTGTTTTCCTTGTGTTATCTAGTTGGGTGATGTCAAATCTCTGCCTGGTGTGAGAGAGCTGGTGAGGTTACGACCTGGAGAAGGAGATCATCATCTGGCTCTTGCACACTGGATTCTCTCCTCAAAGAGCTTTGCTGTGAAGACGTTACAGAAAGAAGAGGTACCATGAGCACCACCCTAGAAATCACATTATCCTTAGCAACTTACTGTTTTGCTCACACTGTGTTTCTTTGACCTCTTTCAGTATGCCAAGCTGTGTAAGCTGACTGAAAGTGAAGGGGTTTCTGCACCTGTGCCAGACTTCCTCTTTGAGCTTGAGTACTGTGACCAGATGAATGCCAGGTTTGAGAAGACCAGGGCTGGCAGAGACCTCTTCTATGCATTCCACGGGAGCCGCCTGGAAAACTTTCACTCTATCATTCACAACGGCTTGCACTGTCACCTTAATAAGGTTGGTGCAGATAGGACTGAATGATATGCAAAAAAATCTTTATTATCATTATGATTTATTTAACAGATATTGTGATATTTTACAGTTGATATGTAAATGGTCATTTTTGTCTGGAGCATATGATTTGTAAGTGGGGGTGTCTCTGTGGCAACACAATGTTTCATTTATAATTGTATGATGGTACCAGAATTGCAGCTTGATCATATTGGGATTTTAATCATGTTTTGATTGCCAATAACGGGTTGTTTCATCAAAATGCAAAATAGGCCCTCATGCTGGCTTCAGGCTACAGAATATAAGCTTGGTTCTGGTGCACTCTGGGAGATGTTGAGCATAAGATGCAACAAAAAGTAATTTCATCTCATGTAACGTGTCATAGTAACAACTGATGCTACATCAGGGTTGTCTCAGTTCATCCCAGCAGAAAGGCTGACCTATGTCTGCATATTGGTTGTTTTTTGGTCGTCCATGATGGGTCATGTCACTTGTGTTTTGTCCTATAGGAACCCCAAGCATTCTACCATCCTGTTAAGTGATTAAGTACAGTTATTTATAAATTCCCTTCAAAATAATTGAGAACCTGCGTTGTCCTCTTCAGACAACATTGTTTGTTTTCATTCTTGTTCCTGGAAGTGGGCTACAATCATCTGCTTCCTGAGGCATTGTGTTTGTTATGAAAGATGGGAAGTAACACATACTTGGTCATGGCTAGAATATAAAATTGAACAATCATCTCATTTATACAGTGACCATTATAAGGCATTACAAGGCTTTATCGACCTGTATTGATTATATTATAAGAGTCTGCTCAGTGTAAAGAGGGTGATGATTTTACTGTGTTCCAGAAGATCGAAATGGTAATGAGAAGTATCTGAATGTGTCTGATATTGTGTGCAGAACTCTGTGTTTGGAGAGGGGACCTACCTCACCAGTGACCTCAGCATGGCTGTCCTTTACAGCCCCCACAGCAGTGGCTGGAAAGAAAGTCTTCTGGGTCCACTGCTCAGCTGTGTTGCCTTGTGTGAAGTCATCGATCACCCAGACGTGAAGTGCCAAGTGAAGAAGAAAGGTTTGTTACCATATGACTAAAAAAAACCCAAAACAACTATGATAATCTTTAAGGGGGAGCTTTATAAACTGTTTTGTACTATTTCAGACTCTGAAATTGTTGATCGTCAGCGCTCCAGGGCAAAGAACAGTGAAGGAGGTGATGTACCACAGAAATACTTTGTAGTCACCAACAACCAGCTTTTGCGTGTGAAGTACCTGCTTGTTTACTCTCAGAGGAGGCACCTGTCCAGGTAAGAGTCTCCTTATTCACTACATACATTTTTTTTTTTTTTTTTCCAAAGGACACAAACACAGTCATGAGCTGTTTGACACATATAACAATCCAAGGTTATAAAAGGAGTTGTTTTTTTTTGTTTGTTTGTTTTTTTTTTTAAGCTGAAATCTAAATACAGGTCCCAGAGTACATGCATATGTAGTTTTAATAAATAGCAAAGCTCATGTCATTTAGATTAATAATTAAATTTAATTAGAAAATATATTCTGTGTTTATACATTTTGGTAACTATGCTCTTAAATACAGTTGGCCACTTTCTAGTTTTATGAGATGAAGTGCTGATGGGAAGTTTCAGAAATTAGGATTGGGCGAGGCCATTAATATTCTTACATTTATATTCTCAGGGTTAATGTAGAGAGACATAAAGACATGATGTTCTGGCTAAAAGAATGTTTACTTGGTGTTTCTCAGACAAGTGATGTTGTAATTATTCACCTTGTTTTTCTGGTAGCTTGATCAGTTTTAGTCGGTTGTTGTAGTCGGGTGCTCTGCTAAATAAAACCTAATGATTTCTTGTGTTTTTCCCAGAAATTCCCGCAGCAGCTCCTGGCTGCTCAGACACCATTTTGCAATCATGATGAGTCTTTACCTTTTGCTGCTCATACTGATCGGTGCCTTCAACTCCACCTCCTTCGTATCATTTTGGAACAAACTCTTCAGGTGACAAGACAACAGGGCAGACAACCTGGATGTTATTCATCAGTGCCTTCCTGATCAGACCGACCGGAGGCCTGAGTAGAGATGTTTATGCACCTTTATACTGTTTCTCTTTACTGTTGTTCCTTTATTTGTACAAATAGATATGATTACTGTTATTTCAAAATAACATATCTCCTCAGATAGTCACCATGGGGATCCTGTTGTTTCTTAATTTCAATGAAATATGTAATAAAACTACATGGCATCAGAAGAATATCTTGCAATGTTTTAGCTGTAACCTGTACAGTTTAGTAAACATCCAGGTTTGTAGATAAACTTCACTGCTGCATGGTGTCAGTCCTGTAAGGACAGTTTTATTAGCCAAAGGGGGAAGGAGAAGGATTTGTCGGTGAGGTTGAGATGTCTTTATTTTGTCAAGTCTGGACCATCTCCAGCTCATTAACTCTGAAACTTTTACAGTTGTTCTGGAAATGTCTATGAATTTAACATATACTTTTATGTCTCTAAAGGAAGTGATGGATATTCTCTTAAAGCCACATGGTCTTATTTTTTTGACTAACAAAATGAAAACATTGGTGGTGGTTTAAGGGAGATTAGTTTGTAATAAAACTGACAAAAAGTATCCTCTGTTTTGGTTTGTTTTTCAGATAAAGAGGTTCTGATCAGAAAGGTGACTCCAATATGATCTCATGTACTTTTCTGTTCATGTGTTTTGTGTGGTTCAGATGAATTCAAACTTTAACATGGGTTGCACATTTATTACAGCTGGCATGCAGACAGGCCTTTGTTATTATCAGTAAAAAAAAAGAGATACGGATATATGGGATTGATAACAGAGGCGGCCTGCTTTGATGACAGATCCTGTCATCCTAATACATACCTGATATGTTTATCAGCAGTTTGAGAAAATG
The DNA here is from genome assembly GCA_030068375.1 of Ostorhinchus rueppellii. Lineage (NCBI taxonomy): Eukaryota > Metazoa > Chordata > Actinopteri > Kurtiformes > Apogonidae > Ostorhinchus > Ostorhinchus rueppellii. The sequence goes on along the minus strand of JAQQZY010000024.1, from coordinate 17,945,518 downwards.
TACAAGTGGAGGAGAATTTGCTGATTTTATTTTAGATTATTACAGCAAATTTTAACATTATCTTTTAACAGAAACAAAAATGTAAAGATTCTAAATTTGTTACATTAAACTCTAGATCAGTTCAATCGTTGTTGCATTGATAGTTTCTTAGTAGTTTGCCTAGTTTTTTTTTCCATTCTTGCTCTTGCTCTAAAATAAACTCTTCTCTTTTGGATTAAACGCCAGATATTTATGTACCACAGGACTTCAGTGATTAAATTCACTACTTACTGACAAGAGGAGATGAAAGAAAACGCAGGCCTTTGTTTTCGTATAAAAACCGGCTCCATCTTGCGAAATCCCCCAGATAAACTGCTTCTTAGTCAGAAACGGCTCACATTTGAAGGACACAGTACAAACTGTCCATTGTTGGTCCCACACTTTATTCCCTTTCTGCACAAGCTTCATTATTGCTGCCTCATAAAGTGTCTGTTATTCAATAACCATCAACTGACGGAGGGGCAGTGATGGCAGAGGGGAGTCAGATACTTGTTCCTCCTGTGAACCACCAAACTCCCATGATGGAAGTAAAAACAGCCAAAAAATGACAGGAATACAATGATTTAAGATTGTAATTAATCAACATGATGTTGATGTTTGGTATTATTGAATCATATCTACTTAATGTGCTACAGGTGGGTCTCAGTCATGATTTAATATATATTATAGAAGCAGGTCTACCACAGTTACCATTACAATAGCACAAGTCTATCATTTGTATAAAACATCATCAGGCTCAGATTTTATATGCTAAATATTACATACTTTACTAAGATGAATTAGCAAAATGACAAAAGTGCTGTTTAGCTGATATTTTCAATGTATATGAATAGAACAGATCAGAATATAGCTTTGTCACTGTCACAGGAACAATGGAAATCAGTTTAGCAGATCAGTTCAATTCAGCTGCAAAACATTTAGTGCCAAGAGACTATAAGAAAAAATAAAATAGAATAAAAATATCATACAGAGTATTAAGGAAAGGTAGAACTGAGCACAGGCTTCAGAATAAAATAATACATGTGTTACTAAAGTACTACTAGAACTTCTGAAATGAACAAACTATACAAAAATAAATATACAAAATATCTATCTATCTATCTATCTATCTATCTA
>JAQQZY010000024.1:17914768-17927957 GCA_030068375.1 Ostorhinchus rueppellii | reverse complement strand
GAGGTCTCTATCAACTCGTCTCAGGTCAGAGAAGGACATATTTCAGTATGAAAACACGGTGGACTGTTCCTTTAATGTGTCTGACCCTATTTGTATTTGCACATCACCATCTGATCAGAAAGGAAATCCATGGTATTGAACATCACTAGTTGAAAATAAAAACTGTCTCAGTGTGCTGGAGTGGGGGAGGAGTAATGACCCATCATCAGGTGCTGCATTCACTGCAGTCAATAATTCACAGTTGTATCTGATGCTGCATCACTTTTCTTTGAAATAAATCTGCTGACTGGGATGGCAAGGCTGTGTTTTAGGGTGGCTGTTGCCATCCTATGCCACCCTGGTAGATCCGCCCCTGCGTGAACACATTTAACAGGCAAACACACATGGAACACCAACAAATATCTTTATTAATGACGAGACAGGGAGAAATATCAACTGTCACTTTGTTCAATGTAATTACCAAGTTTTTTCAACATTAGTGAGTCTTCATTAAAACAGTCTTGCAGCTGTGTAAGTAATGTTCAAGTCTCGTCATTATGAGCTCATGTCACTGGTCTGCATTTTTCTGTTTTTTGAAAAGAAAATATGCCTCAGATTAAATGTAGTGAATCTTTTTATTTATTTTTTTATATATATATATATATATATATATATATGAATTGAGAGAACAAATTACAAAAGTCTTCTTGAATGGATGGATGTTTAATAAATTCTTATTACACATTTTTAATGTAATCTATATAAGTGAAGGTATTGTAATGAAGTAAATTTATCTCTGAAACAAACATTCATTGGAAACAAACATTCATTTTCTATACCCACTTTATCCTCACTAGGGTCACGGGGGTATCCCAGCTGCTTAGGGCGAAGGCGGGGTACACCCTGGACAAGTCGCCAGTTCATCACAGGGCTGACATACAGAGACAAACAATCACTCTTACATTCACACCTATGGGCAATTTAGATTAGCTCATTAACATGACATTAAAGACTTTAGCATGTCTTTGGATTGTGGGAGGAAACCGGAGTACCCGGAGAGAACCCACGGAGACACAGGGAGAACATGCAAACTCCACACAGAAAGGTCCGCCCGGGAATCGAACCCGGGCGGTTCTTGTCCTTGTTGTGAGGCACGAGTGCTAACCACTGCACTGTTGGAGTAAAAATCAGAATTTCACATTTTGACCCAAGACTGTATCTTGGAAACTAACACCAACCAGCATTTTTGACTGTTTTTCTTTTATTATTGACACAAACTTGGTAAAGTTTCACTACATTTATTGTGGAGGCAGTTTACTTGTAGACCAGTGTTTCCAGAGTTGTATGAACAACATGCCCAACTCATCATGAGAAAACATTAGTACGGAAGAGGATTAGGGCAACTGGAGGGGGGAAAAAAAAAAAAAAAAACAAACAAACCACACACACACTAGTTTTTTCCCCAGTGGTCCTGATCCTCTTCCATAGAATAGGGTGTCTGTACTTTAATATACAATGATGTATGGATAAAAAAAATAATCATAAGTCTAAAAAACTGGTGAAAATGATGTTTACAAATATGTAAATGTATTTGTATATTAAAATGAAAACATCTCCAAAGCTAAAATGTATATAAAAAAAATTTGGTAGCACAAACAAGTATGAATCTTGCAAAGATCTTTTCAAGCTGCATACTGGAGCGCAAGCCAGAGCCAGACAAGACCCTACACATTTAACGACTGAATTCCACCAACAAACCAATTTATACATGTTCAGTCTGGCGGTACAGGTGTACAGTGGCAAATTGTGCTTTCAACCATTGTCACTGCAATACTAATAAGTAAATATTGTTATGACACTGTTCATGCTGAGCATAAACAAATGACCACTGAGCAAAGCAGAGGCATAAATCATTTTCCACTGTATATTTATAGTGCAAGGTGGACAACACATTTGTAGATATCAGTCATTACCTATAAACCATCGACTGTATACTGAGAATAAGCAGAGGAATCATTTCAAAAGCCTGGTTAGCTTAAGTAAAAAAGTAGTTCTTGATTAATGGGGAGGGAGAACTTATAAACTTTTGTTCTTCTCTCAAAAATGTCTCAAACTGGTGGATAAAGTGCCAAAGCAGCTAAAGCGAGTAATTCAAGGTGAATTACTCTTAAAAAAAAAAAAGAATATAATTCCATGGTTTATCATTGATTATAACTTGTAATCAGCTGTGGTCATAAATAACACTTGTGTGTGAGTACTCTAGTAGATTATGGTTTGATTAACTGCTATTTCTTTAAATGTTAAGAAAATATAAAGCTTTACTTTCCACTTTGATAATGGTTCATTTCATTCCAAGATGCATCATTTTCCTGTATGGTCCCGGTCCACCCCATAGGCCCCTGACATCACAAAGACAAACAAAAATTAGTGATGGCTTTGAGTATTTCAGCACCATCCAATATTAACATGCATTTAATTAAATATACACTAACCTGAGGAGCCCATGCCAATAGAGATGAGGCATCACATCTGCTTTCATGTGGTACATAGTTCTTCTTTCCTTGGCTTGATTGATGGGAAACGTTTCTAGTGGCTGTCCATTGTAGTCAAACTCTGCCAGAATGACTGTATTGTAACTTGTAACCAATGGACAAGACGTGTAGCCATCATACTGCAAACAAGAGGACTGATTATGTCTTTGCATAAGAAGTGTAGTTGTCACAAGGCTCATAGCTGACTTCGATTGTCCCACCTACCGTCTTATCAGGCTTCTCATTTTTCAGTACCTTGCGAATGGTTCTGTGCAGGACTGCAGACTGTGCAGCTAAAAATGTAACGACAAATGTTTATTTCAATCGGCAAGCACTTATGGGTCCAAATGATGAAACATTTCATTATGCACATAACTTTTTTGTAGTTTATTTAAATGAATGAGTTGCTCTTCTTAGTTTTAATATTAAATTCTTTCATTTTTCAGTTTACCCAGTTATTAATAACTTTCAAGGTGCAGTTTAACACTGACTGTTTTGCCACAATCAACACCAAAAAGGTGAATAATAAATGGTGATATGGAGGACTGATATTCCAAACTGTTAACAGCAGGGGGAAGTCACAAAACAGAACACACTTAGACCAAAACCACCAATGTATCAACGGCACCTATCCACACACTGTTGCTTTTACAGAGTGAAATGTGCATACATATTTACTTCTCCTTCGCTTTTCTTCCGATAAAACAAGAAAATACAGTAAATATGTGAACAGACTTAAAAGACACAAAAACTGAATTAAATGGGTTCGAAAGGTTAAAGTCACAATATAGTGTGACCCCTGAGCCCATGAAAAGAAGCAGTGTGATATGTGTTGACTGAAACTTGGTATAAAACATCAGATAATTAATGCAATGAATCTCATATTGTCTTAATGACATTAAGTGCAAAGGGAAGTCACATTAAATGCAATCTCTGGTTTATACAGGGTTCCTACAAGTTCAATTTAAGACTTTTTAAGACTACCTAGAACAGAATTTAATGCCCATTTCACAACCATACTGGCAAAAATTTGTCACTCTTAGAATTTAGAAAAACATATTTATTTATTCCAATGCCTTGATTCCCACCGTTGAGTCATTTCTCACCAAGGGCTGAAAAGTTTGTGAAAATTGGTTCCCTAATTTGAATATAAAATTGTTCATTTGAACAGAGTCCACTAACCTTGCTTTTTTTTTTGCAGCTTAGACATTTCCCAAACACATTTAAACACAATGCAGTGAAAGGGTTTATGGAAACATAATTTAAGACCTACCATTTCAAATTTAATACCTTTTAAAAAGACATTTTAAGGTATTAAATGCAGATTTGTAAATTCAAGACCTTTTAAGACCCTGTAGGAACCCTGTTTTTAGAAGTTTTTTTTTCCCCTGAAACTTGTGTTTGAATGCATACTTCCCATATATCCAGCCACAGTAAAACCACATATCACCTCTGTTTTCTTGTTTGTGTTCTCAGTAGCTGCACAAAAAAATCTGTGTGGAATCATCCAAACAAGGTCAGAACTGTCAGTTTAGTCTGAACCATGGATCATAGAACAGCCACTTAGCAAAGATAATAACATCACATAACTTAAAATTTTCAGAAAAGTCATCAAAGTCACCTGTGTAGAAACATTATTTTAAACGCTCCAATGATAATTTTAGGTCATTTTCAAAAAAAAAATATTTAGAAGTATAAATACTTCAGGTGGCTCCTTTAAGGGATTGACCTACTAGCAGGATTTGTGGAGCCACTTGTGCCAATTCATACATACCTTGCTTTTTTTGTAGAGGAAAACTCTAAGATTATTCAGTGCAGTGTATTTTTTTTTTATTATTATCCACTTTTGTTTTCTACAGTGACTGAAGTGGTTTATTCTCTGGCACCTTACTCCTGGTAATGGGGAAAAAAACCCACACTTCTATGCAGTTATGCACAGTTACATTCACTTAGGAAAAAAAAAAATGTAACAGAAGCGATTAAGTGAAAAATAAACAGTGTAAGAGAAGAATTGGAGATCGAGTCACTGACAGGAATTACTCAACAAAAAAAGTCTTTCCCTCTGTGCAGTAAAAGTTTAACAACAGCCACACCTCGTCACACAAAGCTCAGTATGGGATTGAGTTTAATCTTCTGGGATCTGTGTATACTCTGGACATACTCAAGGATAAAATCTATCTATCATTTCCAATACACCAAGTCATTTTCAGAGGTTATTTAGATTTTTCCTAACAGCAATACATGGAAACATATTTTTTTGTTACGATAGCATTTAACAATTGAAGACAACAAATGCAAGTTCATTCCAAACATCCACCCCATTGGAAAAAAAGTCAGTCAGACATGTATGTACATAGTAGACACTAAAATAAGTGTCATCATAAAGCCATGTTCTGCAGGGTGTGATGTAGTATGTGACAAGTGCTGGTTTACAACTCAGTGTCTTTAACCCTATAAAACCATCACCAGGTTCTGAGACCTTTATCTTATCAACACTTTCCTTAAAAACCTGTTGTATATGACCTGATATGTGTTTATTTGTCCCCTGGTGGATTGCCATCATACTACAACCAGTGGAGAGGTTTTTTTTTTTTTTTAATTTTATGTCCTTTTCAATATGGCCACTACAGTTAAATCATCTAACACATATTTTGTAGGAAATTCTTTGGCAATTTTCAAAAAGTTATGTTAAGAACATTTATATTAATTTTGGAAAATATTGAAATGATGTTGCCATTCGTGGGAAATAAAAAGGCTGTAAAAAGTTTATGTAAAAAAAAAAAAAAATAAAAAAAATCTATATTTTCAAAATATTACTGGTAAAATGTATTTTTGTATTTAAAGTTAATGTCATGAGCAAAAAGTTGCCAAAAATGCCCAGTGTGTCAAAAGTGATACAAAAAAATGTATCATAAACAAAATATGGCAAATTTTTTTGTTTGGATTATGTTTAAAGGGCTAATAAACATTTAATTTCCAAAAAGTTAGAATTTTGTGGCCAGTTTTGAATGGGTCAGGTTTTATAGGGTTAAAGATGCCAAGAACATCCCAACAGGAACTGGCACAGACAGGAAAATTAACCAGCCACACAGATACAGCTTTATTTATTATTATTACAGTCAATTACAGGTTGTGTCAAATCCTAAATATTTCACCACCAAATGGAAGTTTAACTGAGTCAGTGTTAGAAATTGTCAATGGAGATGTAGTAGGAGCATAGTGGAGGATGTTGTGTAACGTCTTTCAAATAAGAAAGAGCTGAAAAAAGTTGTATGCAGCAACACAAAGCTTTCCAGTATTGCATTAATGAATAGTACAAAATGACGACACCATGACTTACCCACAGCAGCTCCTGTTTTGGCCGTCGGTAGGTTGGTACAATCTCCAATCCCGAACACATTGGGATACCTTTTATGTTGGAGGTTTTCCTTGTTGACATCTAACCAGCCAGCTTCATCAGCCAGGGGGCCACCTTTAATCACCAAACTGGGCCCCATTGGTGGCGTAACATGAAGCATTTCATACTGTAAAGAAAAAAAAAAAAAAGAGAAAAAACAAACAGGTGAGCAAACATTAAGATATGAAAAGTCTGCAAGCCGTAACAGATCAAGGCAAAAAATGAAAAAAATACATTGCAAATAAAAATTAAAAGGCCTCTTAAGATGCAGTATTTATCAGAGGTAAAATTCAACCATTACCTCAAACACTGTGGTTTCTCCTGGTTTGTCCAGGTTCTCAAACACAGCTTCTTGCCTGTCTGCCCGCACCTCGATCAGGTTTTGTCTGAGATTGACTTGTAGGTCACGACGTTTCACAATGTCCCACAACGACTCGGCATACTTCTTGATCCCAAAGAGCACAGGCAGTGATGTGTTGTATATTATATTGGCCTTTGACCTCTTCCCCGTCTTAAAATGAGAACATATCTTTGTTAGATTTGGAAATTATACTTGTATTGTAAAAAATGATGAGTTAGTTATAATCATAAATTGTGGTACCTTTCTGAAATAGGCATCTGAGAGGTACATGATCTTCTGTGGAGCTCCTGCACATTTCACAGGAGTGTTTGGGAAACTGAAAATAGCATTGCCTTCTTTGAAGTCCTGCAACGCCTTCCATGTTTTCCCCACAGTTTCGACTGAGTAATTTGATCCAATCTTTGGATGCTCAAACCCTTCTGGCAACCCTTTAATCTGCATATTATTAAAGCATGAGCTTTGTGAGATACAACTCTATTTAAATGTTTTAATTCACTGTGTAGAGAAAATGCTTGACTGAGAAAACTTTACTGTACCTTCTCAAAATGCAGCTGCAAACCGAGAGCTACAATCAGATACTCGTAAGAAATCTGCAATGGAGAAAATGGAGAATAATTGTGACGTTTACACATTTGAACATTTATAGTAAACAGATGGCTGTCTTCTTAATCCAACATACCTCAGTCCCATCGTCTGTGCGGACAGTATTTGTATCAGGGTTTATTTCCTGAACTTTAGCTTTCACCCACTTCACTCCAGATGGCATTACACTTGCAGTGGGACGACCTGATGAGGCAATAGTTTTTGCCCCAGCGCCAACCAACGTCCATATTGGCTGGTAGTAGTGCATCTGAAGAGAATTTAAAAAAAAAAAAAAAAAAAAAATCAAAGGGGGTTCTATGTAGTATTAGTATTACAAATTCTCAACAGTAGCAGGAAGTCACCACCAATGAATCAACACCATGTATCCACAGACTGCATCACTCACTGAATAAAGCACAAACCTCATTGTTTACACACACATCAGTGTTATGGTGTCATTAAGTTTTGTTTCTCAAAATAATGCACAGGACTGTGCAAAAGTCTTAAGCCACCTCTGAGTTTGTTGTTTTTGCAGGGGTGAATTGAGCATATATTTATTTCTCATTCTCTTTTCTTAAGATACAACAAGAAAATACAGGAAATATATGAATATATGTCTCTGTATGCCTTAAAAGACACACAAAAACTGAACTAAATGGGTTCTAAAGGTTAAAGTCACTATTTAGGGTGACCCTTGACAAGAAAAAGCACAAATGATGAGAAACATCTGACATGAGTTGAATAAAACCTGACATAAACCATCAGAAAATGAATCCAATAAATCTCATATTGACTGAACAAAAGGGTTCAAGACATGTTATACTATCATTTTGGTTTATAGAATCTGTTCTTTTCCCCTGAAAATGTTGACATACTTCCCATATATACAGATTGTATCTTAATACAGAAACTGAGGAATGCACATGTGTGGTCATTAGAACTTTACTAAACCGACAAACCTAATGTTGGCATAAGACTTTTGTACTGCACTATACAATGACAATAACACTGTGCCTTCATGTGCTGTGTCAGCCTTTAAGTTTGCATTACAGCTCTGTTAGTTTAGGGCTGTTTTTAGTCAGAAAACAGCCACAGTAAAACCACAAGTCACCTCCTTTTTTCTGTATGGTTTGTGTGTTCAATTGTTGCACTAAAGATCTGTGGAGCCTGCTTTGAATGACCTGAAAGTAGTTGTTTATGAGACTGTTCAATTCATGCATGTGTGGTTGAAAATGAAACCACATTCCACAGGTAGCAGTGAGTGTTCTGCTTTTCGTGCAAGTGATTCAAAGGAGGATGTTTAATATGATAATAAAGCAGTGCATCAGTGCCTCACTGGGCTCCACAACGGCCACGTTCTCCGCTCCCATCATCCTCTTCATACGTGCGCTCATTGCAATTCCCCCACTTCCTCCTCCAAGCACCAGCATTTTGTAATGCAGTTTGGCAGAGGCCCTGCTGCTGGTGTGAAGACGAGAGACAGCCATACCCATGGAGGGGCACTGCTTCAGCCGATGCAGGGCAGCCATTCTGTGTCTGGATAGTGATGCCAAATCCACAACTGTCACCAAAGTTCACCTACTATTTACTTAGTCAACAAATGGACAGTGATTGATATTTATCAAGTCAAAACAGCAGTAATTTGAGTTTGATAAAAATATGCCGAGTACATCATGTAGCCTCTGGTGTAACAATGAGATCCTGAATTTGATAAAGACTTGACAGAAACACTGAACATGCTAATGCTATGCTAATTTAATAATAATGAAAATAATAATAATAATAATAATAATAATAATAATAATAATAATATTTGCAGACACATAATTTCTTGCTCTTAGGTTATTTTAATGAACTAAGAACACTTCAACAGCAGAAAATAGACTGTCAGTAAATGAATATCACATGTCCTTTAGTCTACTGTCAAAGCTTCTTTAAACCAACAGTTATACAGGTTAATTCGACATGTTTACGTCCTGTCCTGTGCGTTAACCCAAGGTGAACCACAGCTGCTGCATGCTGCGTAATAAACGAACCAAGCCTCTATGTCAACTGAACACTCTGATATATAACGTCGAAAAAGACATACATTAAACATACTTACCCCGGTAAAACGTGTCTGAACGTCGATAGACTCTCCAAAAACTGAGTGTGAATGTGTTTCCTGGGTAAATGAGGTAACACCAGGACAGGCTGAGTTGAACAAGCCAGAGCTGGCACTGTAATCTAGACTATTCGCCCCGCCCCCTTTTCACCGTCCGACCAATAAGAAGTGACGCGAGCAGCAGACGTTAAAGTTCAACGCCGAGACCTCTCTGTAACCTTCCTCTAAAAATTCATGTGTTTACAAATGACACATGAAGTTACTTCTGTAGCTCTCAGTTGTCGAATGGTTTCTCCGAGTGTCACCTGAATGCAGCATTTACAGTAGAGTTTAGATTAGAGAACCATGTGACTGAAACAGGAAGAAAAGTGAAGTATTATTAATACACTTTACACAACTGTTATTTAGTTTAAGCTACACTTAATTTAAAAACACTGCCACAACAAGAAAATATGTGCTTAAAAGATACATAAAACGGATCTAAATGGGTTGTAAAAGTTAAAGTTATTATTTATTGTGAGCCCTGACCCCATGAGAAGAAGCAGCACAAACATCTGATATCAAACCTGGTGTAAAATATAATAAATTAAATAAATAAATAACAGCAAATATTGGAATTTCATGTGGTCTGAACAAAAGGATTAAAAGACATGTTAAGTGCAACAGGAAACAGTAAATTCTACCACTTTGTTTATTGAAAATTATTTTAAATATAAAAGCTCCACATCCCTGAATTCTGTATTATTATTCTTATTATTCTTATTATTATTCTTTTTATTATTGTTATTGTTATCAGTCCTAGGCCTATTACCCTCTGCATTTTGCATATCTCAGGGGTTTACTTTTGATTATTTGATTTACTGATCATGACGATATTCATAGAAGCTTGGGGGTAAATTCAAAGTTTATTATATCAAAATAGAAGAAAACTGAGGAAACTGTGACTTTTTTCAGCAAAACATGTCATTAACTGAACATGAAAACAAATGTATATAATCAGTGCCATCTGTCAAACTATGTGGGTTGTACTGATGAACCAGTGCTGGAAAAGATGAGTGTTTCCACATTCACTACAGAGCCTCTAAACGTCCAAATGTGTCATATGAGATGAAGATGAAAAGCTGAGAAACTGCATTTTACCTGAATTATTTACATGTACTGATAATATTAATGAAGCCAAAGTTATTAAACAGTTTAGATCAGTAGATGCAGTAGGTCTTTGAGGGTTAACTGACAGTCATCTACACATCATATACTCCCTTTGGTAAAAAAGCTATCACTGTCGGTATTGTTCCTCTCATTCATTAAACTGACCGAACAGGTTTTACTGGTGCTGATATACTATCTATATTTGTGTGCACTATATAGGCCTCTAGCTCTAAACATTGGGGTGGTTTTCCTACATATTTGTTGCTGTATGTGGTATTAGAGGAGCATCCCTGCCATTAAAACCTTGGCAGTGGTTTAATCTTTCTGTAATGATCATAAGGTGGTTTATTTATTTATGTATTTGCACCTGTTTATCTGAAACAATATAGACAACCTTTGGTGTAAGCTGAAATCACAGAATTTAGCTGATTTCATTCACTGTCAAATTTGATCAGTATTTTGATTGAAGATATATTTTTAATACTGAAACTCTTAATGTTTGGACATCATATATAAAAAAACAAACAAAAAAAAAAACCCAACAAGATACTCTGAGTTTTGGGAGCGATTAATTATTTAACAAATGAAATGGGTCACATTACCCACATTTCCCAGTGGAGACTGAGCAGCAAAACCCTTTATAACCCCTGAAATCATTACCTGGACTGAAGAAGAGTGGAGTCTGGATTTTTATATCAGTTTTATTGAGGGAGGAGTAGAAATGACAGTATTGCTCCACCAAAGGTTCCATAAGAAATCATTAACTGAAACCTTGGAATCACTGATTACTTCCAAAATCTAAAACTGTAGCGTTAGAAAAAGAATAAGGTGAATACTTTGCAAACACCTTTAAAAAAACCTATTTCATTACCACTGCAGTACCTGTCATCAGTAAGGTACATATATACTAGAGCTACCAATTTTTACTTTTGTACATGTTTTTGGATGTGTATTTATTTTTATATTTTTGTCTTGTGTGCTGGGTGTGTCATTATTACTTTATTGGCTGTAGGTACAAAAATACATTTCACTGTGCATTGTACTATGTGTAACTGCACATGTGACAAATTAAAACAATCTTTTTTTACTTGCCTTTATGAGGTTTTTTTTTTGTGGTAATGTATAGGAATGTCATACTACTTCACATGCTACAATAACACTTTGTTATATGTAAGCCTTCAAGCAAAGAGGATTTTTCATCATATCATAAACAATAAATCCATTAAATCCTTGAAAAAGACTGAACATGCTGGGTCCTTATTGTTATGTTTCACAGTTAAATCATGTTTGAAAGTTACTGATGTTAATAAAACAGATCTTACAGTTGACAAATGTCACTTCCTTCCTTTTTGTCTGAGATGTAATCAGAGGTTTGTGCCTGTAAATGACAGGTGTGTCTTTATCATTCCTCACTATGACTCAGCTCATATCTGGGCTCAACTGCAGCCAATGTTGTCATGCTGTAATGACCTTTGTTCTTTCCTCTGTCTGAGATAGGAAACCCATGGAGTGACCAGTAAGATCCAGGTTCAGTAGAATTTTATCGATACTGTAGCACCTGCATATGTTTGAGCCCAGTCTGGCCAAGAACAAATATATGATTTGTTCTTGTTCTGAACACACGGCTTCCAAGATATATTTAGAAAAAAAAGTAGATGTCTCGGTCACTTTTTTTTGGAGGACATGCGAACCGACGGTTTACAGCAGGGGTGTCAAACTCATGTTAGTTCAGGGGCCACGTGCAGACAAATTTAATCTGAAGTGGGCCGGACCAGTAAAATAATAACATAATAATATATAAATAATGTCAACTCCAACCTTTTCTCTACATTTTAGAGCGAAAAAAGTACATTTATATTATGAAAATGTTTACATCTACACATGATCCTTCAAATAATGTGAATAACATGAACAAACTGAAAAAATAACTATAATTTTAACAATATTATGTCGCAGTTTATCATTTACACGTATACATTATAACTTATAGATCACAGTGGATCTACAAACACACAAAACATTTAATAACAGGCAGAACTTGTTAAAATTGTACTTCATTTAAGACATTTCAGGTTCTTCATATTTGTTCAGGTTATTCACATTTTTTACTAAATTATACTTTGCTTTAGTGTAAATACATGAAACTGTTTACATTTATAAAGAGAAAAAATTGGAGTTATCATTATTTATATGTTATTCTGTTAGTATTTTACTGCTCCTGCACACTGGAGATTGAATTGGTCTGAATGTGGAACCTGAACTAAACTTGATTGTAAGATTGTTAATATCTTAGTGTAATTCTTGAATTTCCCGGATAAGCGGAAGAAAATGAATGAATGAATGAATGAATGAATGAATTCTTGAATTTCATAAATTTGTCCCAAGGGCCAAACTGGACCCTTTGGCAGGCCGGACTTGGCCCCCAGGCCTTGTGTTTGTCACGTGTGGTTTACAGCAACTGCACTAAGCTAAAGCTAAAAGCACTGCTCCTAAAACAGGACAAAACAGGACAATGACAGAATGGATTTTAACCATTTTTTCCACACTGTTCTAACTCTGGGAGAGGCCGTAACTGACTTAATTTCATTTTTGGGTGGAGTATTCCTTTAAACATGAATAATAATAATAAAGGATGCATCAGTCTCCTGTCAGCTGAGAATACTGAATTTATCTCATTCAAATAGTACATCAGGTGCATATGTTATTATTATAAAACTGTCCAACACCCTCATAGGGATAGATTGGCTCAGTGTTATCATTAACCCTTTACTGCCTACATGTATTTATAATCATATATTTAAAAAAAAAAATGCTTGTGTTGTTGCTATCGAACAGATGCTACATTAAGTGAAGACTGTTCATTTGAATACAGCACATACAACAGGTCTGATGTAAATTAGTAACAGTAGGCATAATTTGCATAATTATTATTAACCCTTTAATCCTTGGTGCTTGTTCTGTGTATGATTGATTTGATATACTCATAAAAATTCAACTGTTTGCTCAATAGGAAACATTTAAAAATGCACTGATAGATTAGACCTTATACTTTCCATACACATCTGAGCGTGCCCAGTGCTGGGGGG
>JAQQZY010000024.1:17860192-17889823 GCA_030068375.1 Ostorhinchus rueppellii | reverse complement strand
GCAGCCAAATATTTTACTATTTAGTGCGTGACCATCACCAGCCCTCCCTGGAAGCTAAATTGTCATTCTTTATTAGACTTCCCTATTAAGAACCAGGGAGGGCAGTGCTGCACCGCAGTGAGTTAAGGGGGACACATAGAAGATAGCAAAAAGAGAGGGGGGGGGTTACTGACAAACGGAAGAGGAGTGCTAATTAGGATAAAGGAGTGTAAAGGCTGTGTTAATCTCAGCAACAACCGACACCACTTCCACAAACAGCACCAAAAACAAATAAAACAGAAGACAAACAACACAAGAAAAATAGCAGGAGGCACCTGAATTGTGGAGGTCTTGATAATTTAGAGTACGTCAACAGGGAACATGAGGGATAGAAGAATGTACAGAGCTCAACTATTCTTTAAATGTGACACAGACTATATGCAGAATACAGAATATCCAATATTCCCATTAGTTTTCACAAAGAAAAATACATAAAATATGTGTATAAAAGAAAAGTGTCTCATTAGGAAATAAAATGAAACAAATGAACAGAAGAAGATGAACAATCGTTTAATGTTTTCTCCATAAATTTGCTTTATTTTAATTAGTGTTTTGCCTTTAATTCAAATGAATTAAAATGTCTTCACACTAGTTTCTGTCAGCTGTAATAATGCTGATACCGTCATCATGAGGATTATTTTTGTGATGCAGATAATACACTCTTCATTCCACTGTCTTAACTTCTTCCTTGCCTTCTGATCTGTTCTGTGTTTTTTTTTTTCTCTCAGCTGCTCACATCGGTGTTGGCATCAGCGGTCAGGAGGGCATGCAGGCCGTTCTGGCGTCCGACTATTCCTTCGCTCAGTTTCGGTATCTGCAGAGGCTCCTGCTGGTGCACGGACGCTGGTCATATTTCCGCATGTGTAATTTCTTGTGTTACTTCTTCTATAAAAACTTTGCCTTCACCTTGGTGCATTTCTGGTACGGTTTCTTCTGTGGTTTCTCGGCTCAGGTGAGGCAATCATGAAGCCTGTAACTTTTGGTAAATAATGTCTATCTGTTTGTGTTTTGCTAATGTAATAACTGTCCTCTTTTCCATAGACTGTGTACGACCAGTGGTTCATTACTTTGTTTAATATAGTTTATACATCTTTACCAGTGTTGGCGATGGGACTTTTTGATCAGGTAATAATTCTGAACATGTCATCACAATACTGCACTGACTTAGTTTAATTTATTTTTCTTTATTTCTGACTTATCTCATATTTTTGTTGTTGGTTTATTTTTCCAAGATACTGTCAGGCCATACAGGTGAATATTTTATTACTTTAGATATTTGAGTAGACTTCTAAACATCCTAGAAAATATCATGAATATCCAAACCTTCACTAACAACCCTAAATTATACCCCCTATCCTGACACCCATTTCATTTATGGTAATAGTGTCTATTTGTCATCTTTACTTTGCAATTTGCCACAAAAGGACTTACTTAAATCACTTCATTAGTATGAGTTAATAAAATATTAGCTAGTGTACATCACATAATACCTATTATATTTTTCTTGCAGGATGTCAATGACCAGAACAGCCTGCGTTACCCGAGTCTGTACAAACCCGGACAACAAAACCTTCTCTTCAACAAACGGCAGTTTTTCCTGTGCACGCTTCAGGGGTTAGGCACATCATTTCTTCTCTTCTTTATTCCTTACGGAGCCTTTTCTGTCATGGTGAAAGACGACGGCTCCCAGTTTTCTGATCAACAAGCATTTGCTGTCACCATAGCGACATCCTTGGTCATCGTAGTAAGTGTTCAGGTAAGAATGTGAGTGGACACCCAAAAAAAAAAACAGATTAAGTGTCCTCAGTGTTTGTGCTCCACTAGTGGTTTAATTAGACTCATTATTCTCTGTCTCCAGATTGGACTTGACACACACTACTGGACAGCTGTCAATCACCTCTTCATATGGGGGAGTGTGACCATGTATTTTGCCTTATTATTTGCAATGCAAAGTGATGGCATATTCGGCCTCTTTCCGAGTAATTTTCAATTTATTGGTAAGTTTTACCCAATGTGAAAATACCTGTGTACAACACTGTACAATAGGAGTTATGAAAAGGTTAGCATTAGGTTTTAAATTGGGTTGTAAACACTTTCTACAATTATTAACAAGATGTTAACGCATCATAAGTGGAGGTCAATATTAATAATATAATTTAATAAATTATCATAATCATAATATATTTTTTTGCACAAATGTATATTTATTAATCCTCAGATCTCTTGTTACTCAGCTACATTAGATAGCATTTACACCAGTTTGTAGCAGCAAATCTTAACACTCATACTCACACTGGTAATGAATGCGTATGAATGTTTGGTGGTGGTCAGGCGCGAAATGGCAGCCACGCTTCTGTCAGTGTGCCCCATGGCAGCTGTGGCTACAAATGTAGTTTACCACCACCAGAGGGAGAATGTGAGAGTGAATGAATAATGGATCAATAAAGTAAAACGCTTTAGGTGACTTGAAAAAGCGCTATAAAAATCGAATACGTTATTATTGTTATTATTATTATCATTATTATTATTATTATTATCATAGTCATTCAAGTGTATGTCATTCCAGATTAACACTTTATTAAACTAATACTTTGGCAGTGATGTGTTTAATACACTGCTGCCAATGAAGTTGGAATAAAATATTTTCACCTATTTTCATGAACTGTTACAATGTGATTTATTTTTGAAAAGTGTAACAGAAAAGTGATTACTGATGTGTATGAATAGGAATAAAAAGAGGAATGCATCTGCATTTCATCAGTTATAAGTTGTAGGAACTCATTAACAAATGTCAACATTTTACACTTGCCCCTTTTGCCAGTTCTAATTTGTCATAACTGTAACAGATACAAGAACAAAAACTGTAAACAGAACAAGAATAATCTGAGATGTAACGGATCATTATGATGAATTAATGACCTGTGCTTTCAGTTTAATTAATAACCATATTATTGGATGCTTATAAAACCTTTGCTAGTCGAGTCATACAGTGCTTTCAAAAGGTTGTGTGAATATATTTTGACTTTTCCATCCTCAGGCGCTGCTCGTAACTGTCTTTCAGAGGGGAGTGTATGGTTGGTCATCCTGCTCACCACTGTGGCGTGTGTAGTCCCTGGATTAGTGGTCAGCTTCCTGAGAGTAGACCTCTTCCCAACTCTGACAGACAAGGTCCAACAATATTCAAGCATCTACACTATTTGTGTGACTGCAACGCCCCCTACACATTCTGTACATGTCTGATGTTCCACAGGTCCGTCATCTACAACAGAGCAGGAAGAGGCAAGGACCTCAGGAGCAGAATCTGAGGCGAGTCCGCCGGACCAGCTCCCGCCGGTCGGCCTATGCCTTCTCCCATCAGCAGGGCTATGGAGAACTCATCACCTCTGGCAAAAACATGAGGATGAGCTCGGTGTCGGCTGGAAAGTCACCACACAGCTCAAACTGGATCGAAAACATGTTGAAGAGAAAAAACGAGGTGTCTTGCATTTCTGATGAAAACATGGAGGTATCAAAAGGCAACAAAGCAATACAGACTCCAGAGCAGCACACAGTATAGGGTCCCATACACACGGACCCCAAAGACCAAGCACAAGGTATGAGTGTCCTTCATTTGAGTTTAGGCTCAGATTCAACAGCACAGACGTACCTCACTTTGTATGAATCATGTGACTCGTGCCGATGGTGAGTGTTTACGGTAGATGAAACATGATCATCTAAAAGGAACCATGTCTGAAAAGCCAGCTGGATAAAAACTAATTAAAATCCATCTTAACCAACTTATATTATGCATGAGTTGCCAAAGTCTAAAAAATCATCCTCCTTCTTCAGTTTGACTTCAGGTGATTGGTGCATTGGTTATGTCCTTTTCTGATAAACAAAGTTCGGACATTTCAGTACCTGGACAGATGGTAGTGGTAGTCAAAAACTAACGTGTCATACAATGAAAAAGCACCAATAACCATTTTAACACATCAGTTTGTAAAACCTATGCACTGAAACTTTCATCTCAACTTCAAAGTGCTAAAACACAGATATTTCTGTAAATGACAGCAAAACTGCTAAACATAACAAGCACAATTTATCTATTACTGATTGCAACTTTTTATTACATGTTACTGATTGTACATTTTGCCATTTAACAGACTGGAATGTCAAATGTTCCATTAAAATGTCAAAGCACATTTATGGACAAAGGTGTACAAGAATGACTGATATCACTTTTCTTTGTACTGTGCCTTCTATGGTTTCTGTTGCAGAAAATCCCAGTCTTTTAGTTAATATGAGATTAACCTTTGGCTTTTGGAATAAGTCATAACAGAATGCATGGCTTGACTCTGATATACTATTTTAATTAATTCCCCATTAAACAAAGTACAAAGGCTCATTATCAGACCTGAAAATGTCTAATATAAAAAAGGCTACTTCTACAAAATTAAACAAGAGCAGTGGAAAATTATCCTAAAACCCCATGTGTAATAAAAACAGCTGGTTTTATGTGATAAAGGTCCCTGGTCCCTGCTGCAGTTAGCCGTGCCTTAGACCAGCGATCCTGCACCATTAAGGGTTTTCTAATGAAGTGGACATTGATCTTGTGTTCGATGCTAAAGCCCACTGTGGGACCTCACCATAGACTGTATGGATCCTACAATCAGAGCTTTGTACCCGATTTCCCAGTGGCTTATACACCTGTAAACATAAAGACAAACCTGAAACATCTATAAGCCCTGATCTGTTTACATCTCACAGAATGAGTCAATGTAAATGAAATATCTAATGTATTCAAGTCATTTTTGTCCTTGGTAAATACAGTGTTGATATGTTAGTGTTCATAAAGGATGAATGATTTTATACAGCACAAATTAAACAAGCGTTGTGTATTTCTTTTTACATTTTGTTTACAATGAAAGATAATCACAGGTAATGTTTTATTTGACTTGGCAACATATGGTAAATTATAGTATATTGTTTTGGGTAATAATAGGTAACTAAGTATACAAATACAGCTGAAATACAAAAAAAAAAAAAAAACTTACAAAAAAAAGTCTATCTATCTATCTATCTATCTATCTATCTATCTATCTATCTATAATAAGTAATTTTAACGACAAAATCTCATTACCACAACTAAACTGTACTTAGCTGGGTTTTCTTAGTATTTCAGCTGTAATTTCTCTGTAGTTATCTAAATATCTTCCAGGGGTAATTACTTAACAATATATTAAAACATAACAGGAAGAAAAACTTGAGTATCCGACAATTATCCAATAGAACAGAGTGATGATAGGATGAATATGGAGTGACTGAGTTATGTCCAAACATTCCCTTTATTCATAATAATGCACCACTTGTCAAGTTGTATCCAGTACAACCCACAAGAGTATTTAATATCCAAATTTTTCACCCCTCGATGAAAATTGCAGCCCCTCCACCTGGCTTTGACACAAACAAACTCTGCTTTTCCATCGCTGCCCGTCGGGGATCTGGGAGGTAGTAGGCCTCCCTCACAGCCTGTAAGAAAGACTCCACCTTCTCGCTGGGAACCATGGAAACCGCACAGCCACCCCAGCCTGCTCCTGTCAGCCGGGAGCCCACCGCCCCCGCTTTCCTGCGACCAAGACAAACCACAGCCGTCTCAGTTTCAGAATACTTTCAGCTCCAGTGCAGCCGACTGTCCGTGGCTTTAATTATGTGAGACGATATCTCCGTGCTATTGTCGTGCCCTGAGTGTGTGGTGGAGGAGAGAACTTGGAAAGCATAAGAGCAGCAAAGAAGATGAATATATTTTAAAGACTGGATATATTTTTTGTTAGCAAGGCTTCAGAAACTAAGCATTTCTACACAGCGACTATGGCTCTGGGGAGGAGAAACTACCACATTTATCTTGCTTCAGTGGTTTCATCTTCTAGAAATACTCTTTTTTTTAAGTTATCCAAGTAATTCTATATATCTCTTCATCAACAAATAGATTTATTTTACATTTCTGTGATTTGGAATAAACCAAATAGTGCAATAACATATGACTGAAATTATGCAAAATACTTTATTTTTTGTCAGATAACGCAGTGCCTAAGTGCTCCACAGACCCTGCCTGGCAGACCTGCTGTATGTTATTTAGTGCAGATATTAGCGATAGAAGGTTTGCCAGTTCCAAGTTTCCTTGTAGTTCCACCCACTTTGACTTTAAGCTACAAAAAGACTGAAATTAAGTAGGAAACTTTCAGCCAGTGTGAATCATAGTGATCTTTAGTGTTTTATTGATTTTTATTTGATTCTGTCTGGGTAAATCTGCCATAGCGGTAAGTACTATAGATCAGACTGAAGACCTTGGTCCTGTCTCCATCTCAAAAAAAGAGGACTCAAAACAAAACCACAACTGCAGGGATATTTGTGATATGAATTGTTTGTGCACAGTCTGATTTATTTCTTGACATTATCACTATGAAAAATATCTTTTGGGTTTCTGATGTTTTCCCAGTTCCATATTTGGCTCAAGACGGAAAATGAAAAAATACAATGAAGAACTAGAAAAGCACTCAGAGAGTGCAGACCTCCGCCAAGGCAGCTCAGTGCCCCTCATGCCCTACCTTCCAATGATAAAGAAACCTTTATAAAATTCTGGGATCCAGATGGTGATCTGGGTCGCCACAAAAATTTAATCAGTTGTTTCTCATCCCATTTCTAACATTTCCTGAAAATTTCATCCAAATTCATCAATAACTTTTGGAGTTATGTTGCTAGCTAAAGTGCTAACTCAATGTTATAGAAGCATTTAAAAAATTCCTGGATCCAGACGGTGATCCGGATTACTCGTAAAATGTAATCATTTCTTCCATATCCCACATCCAACAATTCCTGAAAATTTCATCCAAATCCATTCAGAACTTTTCTAGTTATTTTGAACACAAACAAACAAACAAACAAAACAAACAGATAAACACCGGCAAAACCATAACCTCCTTGGCAGAGGTAAAAAATGTGGTGTTACAATAAAAACTACTTCAGTCATATCATACCATAAACCATTGAATCTATTGGAAAAACCTGTTTAATGCACCTGCTCTGCATCTAGTCTGGCCTTCAAACATTCATGGTGAATGGAGTCAAACTTACAGGCAGATTTGCACCAGCTGGTCCAGTTCAGAGCAGCTGCACTCATACAGGTCTCTGCAGCTTGCATGGCTCTGGTTCATCAGGTTCCCAAGAAGTGTTATGGATTCAGCTGGTTTGGAGTCGCACACACTCTTAAACTGCAGCACCCGTGCCGCTTCACCATAGACGTGTTTGGCTCGTTGGTACAGCTTGAAATGCGTCACTGAGAAAGAAGAGAAGAGAACAAGTAGATGAGCTACTGGTCAAATGAAGCTACTTTTTACCAGATGGGAAACACTGGTAGAGTTTCCACCATTCATTTCAATATTTGACCGTCCGCCGTGTATGTGCCACCACCGTCACAGGTCTGATATTTACAGACGAACAAAGATTCACCGTCACATTCCCAACTACGGGTGGATTCGATTGACCGGTTAACCTACTGAGGTGCATGTCCTTGGACAGTGGGAAGAACACACCTAATCTTTCACTTTATTATTAACATTTAAAACCAGTTCATATTGGCAGGAAGGTGGTGAAAACCTGAAATCTGGAAAGCCAGTGTAGATGAGTAAAACGGTCATTATTTAAAGGGCTCATATTTATCTACACCCACTTTTATGAGTCTGTGGTTCATTTATTTGAGTATTTGGACCCTAATAGTTCATAAAGTTTGATTTTGAACCCTCTCGGTGCTGCAAAACTATCTTTATATTCATTTTGGCAAAAATCAAGTGGATTTCTTCAACCTGTTTTAATTCCTGCTTAATTTGTTATGTTTTCTAACTAGTTACATTATTCCATTTACACATAAAAGACTTTCCATGAATATTTCTCTGAGTACGCCATAACTGTTTATCAGCAGCAGCGGTTGTAGTAAAAACTGAAAATATGTCCAAACGTTGAACCGATTACCTAAAGTGTTCAGGTGTTGGTTGAATGGAACAGACCAGAACAGTCAACAACCTGAAGGGGGCGGGGCATGAAGTGGGTTGTGGGCATTTAAAGGGCCAGCGCTCAAAATGACCTTTCTGGTGTCATTACTCAGAAATAGTGTTGAAGATGGACCTGTGGAGTTGAATTAATGAAGAATTCAGACCCAAGCGGAGCATTTACAGTTTATGTAGAGCACAGAGAAATGGTTTAAAAAAAGCAAAATATCACTCTTTTAACTCTGATGTAGCAAGTTAAGTAAGAGGAATAGAGGTGTCAAGTCGCCTAAAATGGAAACACTGAAGAAAACGCAGCACAATTATGAAGCGTAAATGTTACCATTGTATGTTTCTGGAAACCACAGACACATACGTCAGTGCTTGTGAACAAAAACATGTTTCATATCAACATTTCTACATATTTTGGCCTTTCCACAAGAAATACCTATTTCTAGAAATGTTGGTCACATGTTCTTTTACAGTACAGTAATAAGAGCAGCAGCATGGAGGTGTGCTGGCTCCTAACAAAAAGGTCCTGGGTTTGAATTCCAGTGCCTCTGTCATATAGAATTCTGACCCCATGGAAATCTGACCCCCAGGCCACTTTCCTATATGGAATTGTCACCCCCGGGTCAATTTTCTAGTATGGAAAACTGACCCACCTCATAGAATTTTGACCCCTTACATGAATTTGTGCTATATGTTAATTAAAATGTTCTACTACATTTCTATATTATGATAAGCTCAATAACATAATAAGCTCAGCAGAAACTATTAAATTAATTTTTTCATACAGCCATTCAAGTAAATGATCTGTGTTCATTTTAGAGTTGCTAGACATGACATCTACCATAAATTATGAAAAAAAAAAGGCTTTACGTATTTATTTTCTAATATATATATTAACTTTGAATGGGTGTAAAGAGATTGCAGTTAAGCTTATGGGATTTGAAGCAATAACAGTTTTTTTTTTAGTAAATAATAAGTGTTAACAACAGATTCACAGATATATTTGTAATCTCATGTGCTTGTACATTTGTGCAATGCATGATTGTTAATATTTTTTTGTGCTTTTCATAACATGTTTGGTGTTTATATATACCTTGAATAAAGTTATTTATTTATTTATTTTCTTCCAAATTTAGTGATTTATTGGCACGGTTCACGTTTCCATAAAAGGGGTCAGAATTCTATAATAGAAAACGGAGCCATTTTTCCATGGAAGTCACTTTTCTATCTGACACTGGAGTTTGGGTCAAAAGACATGCACTTTAAGAGGTTAACGAGTGACTAAAGCACCCATAGGTGTGAATGTGGGAGTGAATGGTCTGTTTATGTCAGCCCTTTGATGAACTGGTGACACGTTCAGGGTGTACCCCATTTTCCCCCATTGGTACCTGGGATAGGCGACACTCATGTAGTTTGGAAGAGGGGTGTGTTTTCTTTTTGTTTTTTTAATTAACACTCTTTATTGGAAGCAATTTCACAGGCAACAGCATGGCAGTGCAATGTGATTAAGAGGACTTCCATTTTTTCATTTTTCTTTTTATCCCCCCCACAATCCCACCCTACCTGAAAGAAGACAATTCTTAGTAAATCCAATATTGACATGTGAACAGTACAGAATAAATATGATAAATGGGTGGTTTGACGGTCGTACAAACACAAAAGGTTTAGTAATCAAAACAATTTATGGGATGTTTTGGACAATTTATTAACCTGAATTTATCTGCTAATCCGTTATTTATCTGAGATTAAAAATGCATACGGTCTGTCCGTTCTCACCGTGCTGAGTGTTCGCGCTCAGCAGCTCAGTGGAAAACTGCTCTGAGGTGATGCCCAACACTTTGCAGATCTCCTCCCTGTTGTACGGCTCTGGGTGCAGCACCTCGTCCACCAGAGTCAGCATCTCCTCCAGAGAGGCCTTCAGCTCCGTCTGAACCTGGGCCAGTTTCAGCAGCCGACTGGAGTCCAAACCCCGAGCCTGTGCCAGCATCTGAACACAACACATACAGTATACAGAGGGTACGGAAAGTCTTCAGACCCCCTGAAATGTTTCACTCTGTTATATTGCAGCCATTTGCTAAAATCATTTAAGTTCTTTTTTTTCTCATTAATGTACACACAGCACCTCATTTTGACAGAAAAAACAGAATTGTAAACATAAAAAAGAAAAACTGAAATATTAATAAGTGACAATTTTAAGGGAGTCTGAATACTTTCCATACTCAGTGTACACGCGGAGTCACAGTGAATATTTAGAAGGGTGTACGACAGCTGTGTTGTGGGTGTATATGTGTCAGTGCCGTGCTCAACACGCTGTGGGTGAAGCTATAATACTTAAAAGTGAAACCCTGTCGTCAACAATAGAACACATGTCCAACACACACTGGCCTAAGGATGAACATTTTAAATATAAATTATAAACTGTTTATCGAAAAACCTTTTAAAATATGGTATTATCTTTTCAATGATAACTTTTAGGATTTTTTTTTTCTAAATCTGAACCAAATACGAGCCTAAAACTGAAACTTCATAAAGCAACAATTGTATGGAAT
Source organism: Ostorhinchus rueppellii (assembly GCA_030068375.1). Classification (NCBI taxonomy): domain Eukaryota; kingdom Metazoa; phylum Chordata; class Actinopteri; order Kurtiformes; family Apogonidae; genus Ostorhinchus; species Ostorhinchus rueppellii. The sequence continues at coordinate 17,879,205 of JAQQZY010000024.1, read as the reverse complement.
TAAATGTCTTTTAATGGAATGTTTATAAGTAGATAATGTTTTACAAATGATCTGCCCCATATATTAACTGTGCAAAATCTCATATACTTATACAAATAACAAAAGGACTGATCAGTTGATGTTTTCAATGTATATGATCAAGTTCTTACACATATATATTGGTTCATGTACATTTATACAATAAAAAACAAACAAACAAACAAACTGTAAAGTGTCTGCATTCTCATGTTTAACAGTGTTTTGTAGTATACGGTAGCTCTGAGGCAAACATTCCTTTTGAGTAAAACCTGCTCTCTCATTAAAGCTCATGATTTCACATTCTGACCCATGGCTGTATCTTGGAAACTACAGCAAACCAGCATTTTGACTGAATTTTTCTTTTTTAGCCACTCAGCCTTGGTAAAATTTCACTATATTTATTCTGGAGCCACTTTACTTGAAGAACAGTATTTATGTTCATAGATTTTAGTGTGAAGATTTAGAGAGGCCCTTTGAATTGTTAAAATATAATGTTAGCTCAAAACAACTACAACAAGTGGTGCCTGGCAGAAACAAACCCCACCCCTCGCATGTATTGGAGCTTATTTGGACATGGATCCAGCTGATGTCATCATGTCCATGCATGTGCTGATGTCAGCAGATTAATTGCCTCTAGATATGTGGCAAGTTTGAAGTAAATAGAAACAAAATTGATGTTTTTATAGACATTTGAAATGTTGTCCCTTATAAATAAATGGGAGACGAAAAAACGATTTGAAAATTTTCTAAAACAAATGTGAACTTTGATTTATATTTCCTAAAATGTAATGCCATCTATTCTGGGTCACTGGCAATATATAATACCAATTTGGTAGGAATTCAACCAATAGTTTTGCTGCTAAAGTGCTAATAAACAAAGAAACAGAACCAAAAACAATACCCCTTGCCTCCTCTTCAGTGTGTGTGTGTGTGTGTGTGTGTGTGTGTGTGTGTGTGTGCGTGTGTGTGTGTGTGTCTGGAAAACAGTCATCACATTATCTGATGCACTGGTTAAAAAGTACCTTTGTGGCAATGCGACACTCGACAACCCTGATATTGTAGTGAGAAGAGGCTGCTTTGTTCATCTCCACGCAGCAGTTGGAAATCACAAACACAGCTCCATCAGGGAGTTTGACATCAGTGGCTCGAAGAGGCTGAAACTCTATCAGCTTTGCCTGATGAAAAGAACATTAAACAAGGTTACATAGACGTAATGGCTGATCAATATTGATTTAGTAATTTGGATTAATTAGACAAGTTTATGTATATAGTGCAATTCGTACACAAGGAAACTCAGTCTTAGATGAATAAATGGAACATCTAGAGGGACATGAGAACAACAAGCTTCAACAATAAAAGGTGAAATATTAAAGTATGTACGTATAACTTAATATAATATATCATAATAAATATATATTAAAATGATTAAAAGAATATACAGTCTTCCAGAGTCTAGAGGACTGGCTTAATTAAGACTCACAGTGTGATCAGAATAAAGAAGTTATAGAGTTCATCCACAGGTGCATGAAAACAGAAATGTCTTCAACTTGGATCAAAATATCTACATTTGGGGTAAATCTATGTTTGGTTGGATTATAGAAGCTATTTTTTCCCTGAAACCTTTGTTTTTATTGCTGTAAAAACTTCACATATATACAGATTGGAATACTGACAATGACAAATGTGTATTCAAGGACATTTTTTTTTTTTTTATTGTCATACCAGCACACATTTTGCATGTGAGATGGCATGATATGTGTGGTCATTAGAACTTTACTAAACCAGCAAACCCTAATGTTGTCTTTTGTACAGTTCAGTATATTCCAGCTCTGAACCATTCTGTGACTAGTGTCTACATTCATTTATTTAATGCAGTCTTGCGAGGTGACTGTTTCATGCTGGTTATCTCTAAAGGGTGTTTAATCAGGTACCAAAACACAAAACGTATAAAACTAAGAACAACATAGTTATAGGTGGTACTTTGCACTAATTCCACCATCTACTTGAACCATATTCTGTATTTTCACATAAACCTGGGAGTCTTTACTGTACTAAGAGGTAAACCAATCCACTACGCACAGTTCCTTTTTCTGCCAGGAATGAGATGGACTGGTCCATGCCCCCTCCCTCTGTGCCAATGTAGCGTTCACACTTGGCACATATCTCTGCGAGCGCCACCTGGAACAATAAAAGTTAAACCAAAAAGGGATCATTTCAGAGAGGCAGGTGGTGCTTTATGTTGAGCTGTCATAAAAAGTGCTTGTAAAATGCTCGTCTACATTTTTAATTTATGTCAAGAGAATTTAGACTAATTTTCCCTGAATTATTACATGCACTCTCCTTACACGTAATGTTTCAGTTAAGTGCCGTACCTTAGAGAGGGTCTGTTGATTTGCCTCCATTGTCACAAGCCCAGCACAACAAACTAAGGCACTGGAACTGGAGAGACCGGAGCTTGGAGGAATGATTCCATCAACAATGCAAGACATCCCAGCTAATGGAGCAATCCCAAACTTTTCCTGGTAATAAAACCACAGATGGAAAGTCAACTTAATAGCATAATAATAACAGTTTTAAATTAATGTAGATTATTTAAACCACTTCGTCTTACCTGAATACCTTTAACTCCACAGAGAAAGTAAAAGTGCCACTTTGGATTGTCTCGGTCTATGGCAATGTCCTCTGAACATGACACAGTGTAATCCCTACAATGCACAAAATTAAGCTCTTTAATACAGATAAAGTTGATTTAAATGCATTTAAGACCTTTAAATAAATACACAAAGTTCGACAGTGACTGCTCAGGTCTTACTTGTATTGAGGATTTGTGTTGGCCAGCTGGATTGTCCCTAAGTTGTTCACTGAGACGGCTGCAAGGATATTCTGTTCAATAGCCATTGGAAGCACAGAATAGCCACAGTAATCAATATGCTCTCCTGTTAAAAATTAGAAATACAGAAAACTGTTGCAAAAACAAAAATACTTTAGATTAAATCAGCTGGAATAATTTTGAAAGACCTCCACAGATGCAATATTCCCAAATAAAATCTAGCATTACCTGATATTTAATGTCCTTTTGTATAAACTACGGTACTCTTTTTTGCAAGGAGCTATTACAGAAGACTTCAGTTTTTGTTAGATTAGAAGACACAATTTAACAGTTACTTTTGACTGATTTGAGCAGACAAACCAACTATGTCTAAGATGGGTTAGTTATTGAGGGAATCTAACGAAGGATTTTTGTTCAAGAATTAGATTTCAATCGAAATGTGAAGTAAAAAAAACAATTAAACAGGGAGCTACTGGTATCCAGTAAATCAAAGGTGCTCATGAAGATGGCAAGAACAACTGGGAAAAGAATAAAAAAAAATCCAGGCACTCATTGGTTGGAAAATTTAGAAATAGACTTAAGAAGGGTCATGCCAACACATGTTGGTCTGTTTTTTACGCCAGCTCCCATGAATTGATCTACATGAACTCGTGAAATAAAGGCTTTTTAAATTTTCAGAATTTTACTACTGAGTGAGTGCCTGGATTTTTATATTTTTCCAGAAATTTTAAGTGTTTGTACTTTACATTTCCATTTTCTCCTCCACTAGATCCCAGAGTGAAACATTTCACTTTTAACTTTTAACATTTGTCTGATAGCTTTCATTAATTTTCAGATTAATGTTTTTGATCCCTTTCCTGTATGGTCAAAACCCACCCGTCTTCAAATGTGTTAATTGTGAACGTTTGTGATATGTTGGCATTTGAAAACACCTCCTTGTTAAATCAGCTGGAAAATGAATTGTTGCAAAGCTGAACACAAAGCTGTTTGACTGAGACCATACTAAAACTCAACCTTACCCATTAGAAGCAGTAAAACACAACATGCACAGAGTTAAAGAAGCAGTAAAATTAATCCAAAAACATCATATATAATAGTAATAGACCATTGTGCTGCACAGTGACTACTATGTTTCTTAATTTGATCACATTTTTCAACAACTACTTATATATACACATTTGTACATATTATAAAAGATATACATATATCTTACATGTTGCAGAGCATTAGCCTATTTCCTCCACCACTGCTCAAAGCAAATTTAAGTTAACATGCACAAAGCAATGCAACTGAAATTACCTATCAGATTAACTCTTCCTGGTGCCCATGCATAGAAATGTGGAGGTTCTCCATACTTTCTTTCAAAGGCAGTTTTCAAGTTTTGCATCCTGTAAAGCATGAAAACATGCAATCAGAAGGATATAAAAAAAATAAATGTTTCTAAACTCCATACGTATCTAAAATCATGTCGCTACTCACCTCTCATTTTCATTAATTGTCATCTTTATCTTGGGGGGGCTTGTGGCCATTTCTACTAATTAAAATGACTATTGATACACTTCTATTGTCAGAATGGAAAACTCAATGCTTCTTCAGCAATTCCTTGACACGATCAGATGACTGTCACAAGAGGATCCCGGATGCCAAATCTCTGAACCGAGATCAGTTAAGTCATAACGGAATATACTGCTACTTTATTGTAGATAAGTTGAAGTTTATCACAGAAGAACTGACTCTGAAACAGTTGAAAGTCCAGAGTACAAATGCGGAAGCGTTTGGAGGAGAAGGGGCGGGGCGGTTACGTAGGTATACGTCAAATTACGTATCATTTTTACGTCAATAAAATAAAATAAATTAAAATAAAATAAAATAACATAATTATTTTTTATAACTGCTTTAAACATGTAGAAATAGAAAAAAACAATAAAATGCATACAAATTAACACACACACACATTTTCTCTCAAGATAAACTGACATTGTCATGATACTAATTCGACACAAGGTGGGAGCATACGTCAGAAAAAAAAAACATAAACACTACAAACTCCATTTCCCAGAATACTAGACTGACCGGTACCATGGAGATGCGAATAGTTTGGCAGTTCCGGGGTCGGTAACGACAGTGATAAACTATTTGTATAAAAGACACATTAAAGAATTTTATGACATAATATGAATATCAACTTGTTGTATGAGTCTGTATTTGAAGGGCATGTTTTCGGTTCGGGTCTATAAAGGTCATTACACGGGGAGTTTTTGTGTTTACGGCTCACAGGGGTTTGGCGCTGCTGCTGCGCGCGACTTTTCAAAGTGGGCAAGTCTCCCTGCTCTTAAAGAGCACGTTCGAATGGCTAACACTGTTAGCTTTGTGCTCAAAGTTTTCTGCTTTGCCAACCAAGACGCAGAGCTTCGTTGAGCTCTCCTTTTGGCCCCTGGGATATTTCTCTGATATCAAATCGGGATTTTAAAAACATGGCCGGTTCGTTGCTTTATAGCTATTCGGATTTTTGTTATGAAAGAAAGCCAACTCAGCCAGCTAACATTAGCTAGCAAGAGTCTCTGCTTTGACATAAACAATAGCTTATGTGGTATCAGTAAACATAACGTTCATTTGATACATTTGCAACCAAAGAAATCGTCTTACCTTTTGAACCAACAGGTAAGACATGTTTATGGCTCAATGATATTAATGTCCAAGTGACACAATTATTACTATCAACTGTTAACGTCGTTTTGCATGCAACGTATTTCCATCAAACCAAAGAAATGACCACTGTATTTCATGAATTCCTTTTTTTTTAATCTTTCCCCACCACATTCAACAGGTTTTACACAATGTCTATTGATTTCGATAGTGCTGCTCTTCAAACACAGCATGATGAAGAGGAGTACGACCAGGAAGACTATGCCAGAGAGCAAGAGGTAGTTCGGTTGATATCGTTAGACTTTGTGTTAGACCTATGCAACAAATGATTTTGTAGATAATGCATATACAGTGTTTGTCATAAGTGTCTGGTGGTTTTACACATTTGACTAAAAAAAATTAATTTAACCTAATTTTAGATTATTACATCCTAAAATTGTGAATGACTTGGAGGCATGGACGGGAGGTTTGGGAGCCTCCTGCAAGAATATTATACAACTTGAAAAAAAAAAAAAATCCTTCACCTAAATCTATAACAGTATAACCATTATAATAACATGTATACAACAATTTGAAAAAGCTAGAATAGATACAATTTTTAAAATCACACTTGCTATGGTCCAGCTGCAATTACTGCATTTGTAAAAAGTTATTTTGTTTTGATACTCTGTTCCTTAATTTGATACAAAAATTTTACACGGATAGTGATGGCAACTCTGATACATTTATTCAGCGCTCTTCATTACTGTTTTTTAATAGATAAAAAAATCCATTATATAGCATGTGATGTAGCAGTACCTACTCTATGATATACTAAAACCACATGTAAAAACTGTAGTAGGAATGGCTTCTATTTATTTTAAAGGTAAAATGGGATTTTAAAATTTTTTTTACAGATATGCACATGTCCCCATTGACGTGTATAAGAATTATTTTCTTCTCTTTAGTGTTTGTGGACATTTATGTTTTCACTCGTTCTCATAATCAGTGCTGTTGTTTGTGGAAGCACTTGAGTGCACTGTTTGAGCAGCCTTACCAGTTTCATAGACAGGCATTACTCACGCCTACAATTTGTTGCACCATGGACCTGAGCTATTATTGGCTCAGGAGAAAGGCCTCCTTCCAGGTGTGTCACACAGAAACTAGCTTTGCCCTGTGGTTTTCCTCGAATCTCCTTATTTAGGTTACCTTGTTTCTGCGCTTGAACTCATTCTGTTGCTTGAACACACCAAGCATGAAGAAGGCTGCCGATGACTATTTTTCCAAATGGTTAAAACAATCAGAAAAATTGGACTCTTGAAGAATATTTATCTTCATTTTTATTCTTCATTGTATCCTTTGTTTTATTCAGAAGTTGGTCAAGTGGAAAATATTTTCTACCAGTAGTTGGAATGTTTCTGCTCCAGTTAACTTTGCTATATGTTTCGTCTAAACAATGGAGTTCTTTTGGAGCAAAACACAGCAATACCACAGGGAGTTGACAACATGCCAGGAGTATTTGGGATGTTTCACACAGACAGCCTTCTCTTCACAAGGATAGGATTTATCATGTGCCTTACAGCTTAAGCAGAAGTGTCTTCTCAGCTTTATTAAATGTGCAAGTTGGATAATATGGGCCCTTCAGTCGTGGACACGGTAGAGGATGTGAGGGATATTCAACGGTCCTTATGGGAAGTAAGTCCAGCTGTCTTTGCCTGCTCCATCTCTCCTTGATGGTTGTAAATTAAGCCTAGTCAGTCTGTTACTGACATAAAGAGGAATTTGACTGTTGACTTTTGTGTCATAAAGAGCTTTGGTGTTTTTACATTTACAGAATAAATGGCCGTTTGTCAATTTTGCTTGTCACTGTGTGATTTTCTAAAATAAAAAAAAAGATTTCTTTATGCAAAAGACATTTCTCAAGGGTTGAAATGAACACGTGTCTTTATCAGTGTGTAACAGTGTATTATTTATTTTTAAGCTTAATTCAGAGTTTTGTTAAATTTACAAAAGGCATATAGTATAATACAAATAATGTTTGGATTTAAGCTTAATACATGATTGTGAGAGATTATCTGTTATGTTAGCATAGCTGACAGAATCTGAGCACTAAAACCTAGGCGTAAGCTCCACTGAACAGCCGTCCTCTTGGTTTTATCTGTGTTTGAACGATATTCCATAATGTAATATTTATCAAAATGGATGTGTTTTTTTTTTTTTGATTTTTTTTTCTTCCCTATTTATGTTACTTTATTACTTGGTTGCGGAGCAACCTTGGTGACTCATTTTCATGTGCTGTTTTTTCTGCAGCTGCACAAACTACTCACAGACCTGCCGGATGATATGCTGGAGGACAGCAGAGACTCCTCCTCCCCAGAGCTGGAGTACTCCAGCTGCAGCAACAAAAATATTGGCAATAGGTACTACATGTCACATGATGTTTTTTTTATTAGTTTGTTGCTGCAAATTTGATCAAATTCATTTCACTAAATTTTTCTCATGGGAATGTAAGTATGTGTAGGCACTAAAAACTATTGAATAAAATAAAGTCTTTAAAGGCTTATCCTAACATATCTACAGTGTTACTTAGCAGTATACATGTATTGTACAAAGGGAAAAAAATAGCTCTCCAACATCATATACTTGTATAAAAACCTAGAAAAACACAGCATCTATCCAAAATAAGCAGATATATCATTGGAGCAGCATCATATAAGTTTGTTATTTTACTTGTACCAGTTGATAAATCCTTTGGGCAGTCCAAACAAGGCATCCATTTTACAAACAACATAAGTGTACAGTAGACACCCATGAGAGAATATTACAAGAAAATACAATAACGTCCAACAAAATCAGTACTTGGAGAAGATGACAACAACATCACAATTCATAAATAGATAACTTTTATCTTATAATCTTTGTATTATCTAATTCAAATTGTGTATGTGACTGATGACAGCTGTAACAAACCTATTTAATGCTGTTTTGATTTAAACCTTGACACTACAAGACAAGACATGTCTGATTGTGTTTTTGCTCTTTCTCAGTCCTCAGTCCACAGGAACTCAGCAGTGGTCAGATCACCCAAGGCGAACTTCTCATGAACAGGTACAGTGTGTTTTTTTCCCCCTTAAATTATTTTTGTTTAAATTTCTCAAGGAAAAAAAAATTAAAATGTTGTCAATGTCTCTTTGAAGAACTATGAAGCAGAGTACAATCAGCCCTCGTATAAGCAGTATGTTTATGGAGACGGAACAGTTCAGATCAATGGACATCGAATTATCCCCCAGACTCAGCCTTATCCTCACACCTGGAACCAGCAGTCAGAAGATCACCAGTTCACCCAAGGAGATTATACATATACCAGCACAGGCACAGAAAAATCTGCAGAGAGCAATGATTTCTCTGCAGATGATTTTGAATCTAAACCATACCCTCAAGCTGCAAATAACCCTGTGGAATATAATGGAGAAGGAGGATACAGGGACAAGCAGACCCATGGGGATCATAACCTGAGGAACCATTTTCAGGTGAGAACTATTATTTTATCACTGAGAACTGCTAAAATAACACTTAAAAAGTATCTGTGTCCTGTTTGTATTTTTTTCAGAGGTGTGTTTCATGGTTCATTGCATTGCAGTGCTTTGTGCCATTGCTTAATTGCATCATAATGAAAATACAATTATAGAGAATATGTATGATAGGTTTAAAAACGGAATTGTGGATTGTTTTACGGCTTTGTATGTATTTTATATATGTTATACCAAATACACTTAGTCTCCCTGTGCATGAAATATGTGTAATCTTTTTTTTCAGAACTTTGAAAATGATTTATTTTAATCAAATACTCTGCTGTTTATTTTCTTGAGTAATCATTTATTACATTTATAAAATGTTGTGAAAGAGTCCTGTGTAATCTCCTAAAGCCCCAGTTGATTTCAGAGCTTATTTCACTAACAGTCAGTTCAAAATTTGTAGGTGTTACATTGACTATGTATAAAAACAAAAAAAACAAGAATTAGATAAATTGTTGTATTTGAGAGGAAAATGCTTGTTACGTTAGCCTGAAGAAATAATTTAAACAAATAACTGATAGTTTTGTTTGTTTTTTTTTAATCATCTCATGAGTCCTTGTTCCAGCTCTGCATTGTTTTAATGCTTTAATATTTCGAGAATCAGAAAAGGAACAAGGAGGAGGAAACCCAGAGTTCTTTGGAGTTCAAGGAATTGTGATGAAGGGGCTCTTTCATAGGGAACGTAAAAGAGATCCAAGACACTGACAAAATGTGTGCCAAGCCTTTTTCCAGATGGCTGTTTCATGAAGAAAGTCAATACGGCTTTTTTAGGTTAAAGAAGCCTGTTTGTGTGCTACATTTTAGCTGTATTTTAACATGTACAACAATGTTGTCATAGAGTTGTGATCTGAATAAAGGCTTGTTTACTTTTTGTCAGAATAGTACCTTGGATCCCCTTCCACTGGAACACATACTAGTTCGGTCACAGTCATTTCATGTGTACTTTAATTGTGGATTTCAGTAATACATTAAAATAACTACAATCTTGAGATAATATTTATTTAAAATTTTTTATCTTCTTGTAAAGTCTGCAGCTGTGGACAGAGGTGTAGACCAGTACAAGCCCTCTTACAACCCACACCACGCTGCCTGTCAGCCAAAGATGTTTAACCCTCAACCTCATCAAGAAGGTCAACTAGACCACCTACAGAGAGAATTCCTGGATTCAACAGCAAGTAAGCTTTGCAGCTGTTAAACTATCTTTGAGCATCTATTAATAGTTAATTGCCCCATTTGCTGTTTTTGTACAGTTTTCAGAAAAGGAGGCTGTTTTAACTACACTACAGTAGAAGTGTGGTTAACATTTACTGTTTGACACAGGATTGTGAAGGTGTTATTATCACGACAGTGAGCGTGTTGTCCATTAACCTCGTAACAGTTTAGCTGCGACTGTTTATTTCAGTTAAGTATTAAGACCAACCAGTGTTAATAAATTATCTCCAGCTCCTCAACATCAGTCTCAAGGAAAATGTGTGACTCAGTAGTTTATAATTTATAAAAATACAAAATATTTTCTTGCCTGAAATAACAATAGAGTGCCATTTTCGATCAAAGAATCCCCATAATTTATTGAATAACATTGATTGTTTCACATTGCTACAAAAATATAATTTTCATACATTTGTGTTTCAGAAACTGCTGACAGGGAGCAGGTTGCCCAGCTGCAGATTTTACACAAGGCTCAACAGAGGCAAATTGAAGACTTGGAGCGAAAATTGGAAGACTCAAGACGTAACATGAGATACATCGAGCATCAATTTGCAATTGTGAAAGGTACTGTATGAAGATCTGAGTCAGAAATTTTCTTTGAAAGCATCTATAGTAATATACCTATACTGATTTTGGGACACTTAAGGATTAAAATGTGTGATGTTGCATTCAGATCTACAATTTTAAGCTGCTGTAGAAATAAAATGCAACACTAAAACAATGTCACTCTCTAGTATAAATGGCATTTGCTTCCGGCATAGGTTTTATTTTGCCCCTTTTACATGTGAAACCCAAAGGTTGGTTGTGTTTCCATGGCAAATTATTGAGATTGTGTGGTGAAAATGGGGTTCATTCTTACTAATCCATCTGCCTCCTTGTGGCTTTTAGGAGGCATTGCACCATAATGCAACACATTGGACCATGATTCTTAAAAATATAATGTCTGTATTTTGTAATCAACAGATGAAAAGGATGGACTAGCAGTGAGTCTGAAGGAATCAAGCCGACTGGTAGAAGAATATAAAGAGAGAGAAGTTAAATTCCAAAACAAAGTGAAAGCCATGGAGCAGCAAGTCCAGGTCCTGAATGAGAGAGACCAGGAGGTAAGTCCTGTTTTAAAACATACCCCAGTTTTCTTTCTATCCTAACTTTGTAAAGCAAAATACATCTTCTAAAATATGGAGCATGATCTAAATAGGTCTGGGAATCACATGGTAGTGCATTATGATTATTAAGTAATGTGCCAAATATAGCAGGAACAATAGTGTCACAGAACAAATGGCTTTGTGACGTACCATGTATGAGCAGCGATGCTTCAGGCTTTATATAATGTTTTTAAAGCACCGCCAACTTCACACAATCAAGCAATATAATAATAAATTCTATTACAAAACAATTGTGACACATTTTCCTATCACTGAATCAGATACCATTTTAATTTAATTCTTCTAATGTGTCTTGCTTGCACACATACAGATGGCAGCCTTTCTTCACTGATGTCCTTTGATAAATAATACATTATAGGTTTGTTTAGACAGCTCTGCTTTGTTTACAGAGCATGAAGAAGCAGCAGGTGGCTGAGGCTGCTGTAGACAGTATGAAGCAGCAGATGTTGGAGCTTTGTCGCTCTGACACCCTGTCCAGAGCACGAGAGCAGCACGACCGAGACCTTACCATCATGAGAGAGCAGCATGAGGCTGCACTGTTGGCCTTTGAGCAGAAGTTGGACTCTACATCCCAGGCTCTGAATGAACAGGTGAGTATTGGTATTTCCATAGGTGCAACAATGGAAACTGACATAACTTGTTACTGTGCTTGTAACACAGTTAATGCTGAATAAAGATAACAACCATATAATGCTATCCTCTAATAAGAATAATCCACTCTGATGCTGTTGTTGCTGCCAGATTGATGTTGGTCAGAGGTTACAAGAGCAAATAAAGCAGCTGGAGCGTCAGCGAGAAGTAGAGCAGCTGGAGAGAGCCAAAGTGGTGAACGGGCTCGCACAGCAACTGGAGGAGAGTCAACAACAGTGTGCCAAGCTGCTGCAGACAAGTAAGAAAATGGTTGTACATGAGGGCTGTGTACTTAACAGAAGGGTTCATAATCACAGCCACGCTCACACTATCACACTATGGTTTGACAATAGTTCCACAACACAGCAACTTTGCTTGGTTTGTTTTCAAGACTGTCATCTGATTCATACTGATGTCTGTGCTGATAAAAAGAAAAAAAGAATACCCATAAACAGGCACGAAGTAGGAATTTTTTTTTTTTTTTCAGTGCATTTTCGTGTCAGTCTTACAGAATTTGACCACTGAGATCAAACAGTCCGAGCCTTCTGCGTCTTAAACACACACTGCAAATTCCACGTCCCTCTGTGCCATATTTTTTAAGTCAAATAGGTGATTTATAATAGATTGATGTATTGATAAAGATCGACCATAGATGTGTAATTTATTATTATCCACTTTACTTTGTTTTTCTCTTTAGGTTCAGTGCAAGAAATGAGTCAGCTGCAGATCAAACTCCAACAAGCTCAATCAGCCAAGACATTAAGTGAAAATATGAACAAAGTTTTGCAGGTTTGTTCTTATGTTTTTTTCTAAAATGGGTTGTTTCCATAAAACATAAGTAAAATGAGATACTGGATTTAATCTTCTAATCTTTTATTTTTTTACCCCAAAGGATGATCTGACTGAGTTGAAGGAGCAGATCACTCTGTATGAATCTGCAGTGAAACATGGTGTTATATCATTAGAGCTGAACGCTGACTTGGAGCATCAGCTCTCTGAATCCTGTATGGAGTTAGGATTAAAGAAAACCAACTTGAAAAATGGCACACTTCACAGGTACACCATGAGTTATTATCGTCAGAACGGTGACTTTAGGTCTCTTTGCAACTAGTAATATTTATGCTCCATCACTGTAGTCAATCCTAATCAGTGTCCGATTATTGTTATTGTCTGTTTAGCACTGCTCTGGCTAACCTGTCAGAGTCCAAGCTGCCCCGAGATGAGGCTCTGCGGCTACTGCGAGCAGAGATGCAACGCTGCCTGGGGAGCCTGAAGGGGAAGAGGCAGAAGATCAGCCACCTGCAGGAGGAACTCCAGCGCTCTGAGACCCAAGTGAAGGAGCTGCAGACCCAGTTAGATGAAGCTAAGCTCAGCCTCTCGGTGAGGAGTCGTTTTTGTCTGAACACTAAACTGACCAAAACATTTTTCTGCACTGGCTTTCATTATACACTTTAAATACTTGCAAGAATATGATTTATTTCTAAAACAAGAAAAAGAAGGCAAACTATTCAGGCAAGATGAATAATATAGGATTACAAATTCTTGCATATTTTATTTTTTGTATTTAGTTTTATCCAAATAAAAACAAACTCCAAAACTCTTATAAATAGTGTTGAATAAAATAATGTAGAGTAAACCGCCAATAGATTACAGCTGTATACCTAACATTTCCTCGTTAAAGCAGTATTGGTAGTTTTTTGGCATCTTGGGCTAAAACTCCTTTCAAAATATTGTAGTGATGGAGGACTTATGGCATCACAGGTGTTTTCTGACAGTGGTTAAGAACATGACTGACAGCTTTAACTACTGATCACGATTAAGATTCACTCAGATGTCGCTGCACAGCTGTACTCCATGGCTCACACAGAATATTTGAAAAGCAGCTTCATTTTTCTACAGTGAACATCCTCTGATCCTGTCTCTTTTTATAAAACCTTTTGATTTGCACCAAGACAGGACAGTCACAGAAAGGTGTTTTTTTTCCTCCAACCCCCCCGTAATATCTATACCTATGTCACATTTTACTTTAGCACTTCTAAACATTCCCAATAATGTCTAAGATCAGTGTGTTCCAGAATTTTATACGAAATATCATCACATTAAATTTGGTTGCTGGTGTCATTTCCTCTTTACTAACATCCTATTTTATATGTCCTGTGGCCCCTTTTTTAAAAAAATTTAATTAACATAAATAAACAAATCTACATGTAATGTTAATTAAGCTTTATTACATTATATTTTCTGTAAACATGATTCCTGCCTGAATCACATCTGATAGAGTTTCCTTGGCCATGCAGATGAGAACATGATATCATACCAATTCATGACATCATCCTCTACTACATCTTTTGTTATTGTTGATTGAAAGTTATTCAGTGACAGAAAGTGCAAATTATGCATTTAAATGGCTTTGACACAAAGTGATCATAAGTCATTTTCTGTCTTTAGGTCAGAGAAAACAGTCAGATGAATCATCTAGACACGACTGGAGGGTCTCAGAAGGAGCTGATGAAATTACAGGAAGACAAACAACATTTGCAGGAGCAAGTGGAGGTTAGTTATTGTTTTTAACAACAGTTTCTATGTTAATTTCTGAATAAATGAATAATAGCATTTCAATCTCAACTATAGGAGTTGGAAAGGAAAAATAAAGAGCTGAAACAGAATGAGGAAAAGGTGAGGGCTGCCAACTTGGAGCTGTGCACCAAGATGAGGGAGATGATCCAGGATTTGGACCAAGAAAAGCAGGAAGCTGCTGAGAGGTATGGATCCACAGAGGGATATGAGATTGCATTTAGCATGTTCTTTACATTGTCATCTATTTACTTTTATGCATATGTTTTCTGCCTTTTGAAGGACTGAGCGAATTCATCAACAGCACAGAGATGACGTAGTGAACCGGGTCAGAACAGAGCTCATGTTGGAGCACAACGCTCAGGTTGAACAGATGACTGAACAGCATCAACAACAGCTTCAGGAGTTACAGTAAGTCCTCAGCAGATATCACTGACAATGGTACATTGAATCATTAGAACTCATTTCTAGTGCATTGTAACTCTATTCACAGGACACAGCTGTCTGAGGTCAATGATAAGATGTTCGCTGTGCAAGAGTGCTACATATCAGTCTGCAAAGAGAAGGATATGCTTGAAGAAAGCATACGCAGCAGAGAGAAGGAAGAGGCTTCAGTCAGTGAGAATGAGGTACAGCACACACCTGGAGAAAAGGTGCACATGATTCTTGCTTTATACTGAATACTTAGGCCAGTGTGATATTTCAGGTTTTCCCTTTTTTGGAAAAAAATTAAACAATTTTATTTTCACTTGTCATTATGAGGTACTCAGTGGAATGGGAAAAAATTAAATGATTGTAGCATCAGGCTGCAACATAACAAAAGTAAAAAAAAAGTGAGGGGTGATAATATTTTCTGAATGCATTCATAATTAAGACTTACTGTAAACTGAGGTTATTAATGAGACAAAAAAACACATTTAAAAAATGAACTGAAATGAAATTAAAAATATAACAAAGGTTTTACAAACTACAAACCCTGCTTAGAAAATGAAATAAAACTAGACTGAAGTGGGAATGAAAAAGTCAACAGAAAATCATGAAAAATGCTAAACGTTTGGAACCTTTGGGTACACTTGTGCACTCATTGTATTTATTTGTAGTTCATTTGTGGGTGTAGATGCTGTAATTCACACATCCATTTCTCAGCAACGTTCTATATATAAATATATCTATAAGTAGAGAGTGGTTCCTAATGACCAGGTGCTGTTTACAGAAAAAGAGAAGAGAAGAGAGTGATGCAGCTCTGGAGAAGCTCCGGACCGAGCTACAGGCTCAGCATCAGGTCTCCATGAACGAGCTCAAAGCTCTCTGGTCCAAAGAGAAGGAGGCTGAGATCCAGCAGCAGGTGAATTCTCATGTAGCGCAGACCAAGGCCACCTGGAAAGAGGAACTGCAAAAGGTTATTTTTTTTTAAGTCTCCCTCTATAGCTCCGTAGGCCTCATAAGAACTTTCACCCATGACCTGATTTTGTTTTTTGTTTTATACGGAATCTGTGCAGATGGAGAAGACATGGTTTCAGAGACTAGAGGAGGCTAGAAAAGAGGGAAGCAGAGAAACTGCTGAGGTGACCTGTCAAACAGAAGAATGTGAGACCATTACTGCTGAGGAGCTGGACTACAGGCTCAATGCCCAAAAACAGCAGCTGCAAGTGGAAGCTGACAAAGTCAAAAGTAAAGCTGTAGAGGAAGCAAGAAGGCAAACCCAGAGAGAGCTGCATGAGAAGCACCTGGACGACATGGCCAAACAGGTTAGGTCTTTAGAATAATTAACTCTGAGCAGAAGTGCTTTTGTGTATATTTTTATGAGGAGCAACAACTGTAATTAAATGTATCTTGCCTTTACAGAGTTCTATTTGTCATTTACTCCCTCATTACTTGACGTGTTATATATAGTGAGTTTAAATGTGATATTGGTACAGGTTGAAGGTGCAGTGACCAGGGCCTACAATCGCTGGGTTGAGGACTTGACTTCATTACCAGAGTACCAAGCCTCTCTCCAATCAGAGAGGGAGACATGGGAAAAGTCTCAGGAGCAACTCACACAACAAAGGGTATGAAAATAATTCTTCTTTTGTGTCATACCTGCTATTTTAGTCTTATTTATGTTTAAAGTTGAGGTTATACGATCAAAAATATTTTTAAGTTATTATATTTATACAATTTCTAGAGCATCTAGACTACCTGTAGATGCACTATAATAATAATAATGTAATACAGTAATAATATAAAAGTATAGTTACTGTATTTATGCATATGTTTGTAGTAGTTAAAACTGTTGCTGTCAAATTGGGTTCCTGATCATGTACTGCTTATTGCTTCTTTCTCCGTCCCTCAGATATCCCAGGCCCTGGTGGCAGCTGAGGATCATTGGAAGAAGAGGCAAAAGAATCAGATGGAGGAGCAGAGTTCTCGAGCACAAAAGGTGGAGGAGCTCCAGGAGAAAGTTACAGCTCTTCAGATCCAACTGGAGCAGATGCAGAAGGAGCAAACAGCCCTTCTGAAGGCTGAGCTGGCAGGAGCTAGAGCTGTCTGGAACCGAGAGAAACAGCAGCAGATCTCCATTATTAAGGCCCAAAGTGAACAGGTGTATCAAACAAAGCTAGAAGAGCAGCACAAAAACCTGGAAGAGGCTTTGCAGAGGACCAGAGGGGACGAAGACCTCCAGAAGAAAGAGCTGCTCTTGCAGATGGAAGCCAAGCTGCAGCAGACCGTCAGTGCCCGAGAAGCAGAGCTAAAACATCACTATATGGAGAAGGAGCAAGCACTGATACAGCAGATGAAGGCCGAATCACAAGCAGAGGTCCGGACTGTTCTGGCAGAGGTGCAGGCCCAACTTCTCAGGAATCCAAAAACAGATCAGCAGAGTTCTGGAGAACCTAAGAGGACCAGCGGGGTCACGACAGAAGGCACAATAACACAGATGATCCAAAGTTTCTGCAGAGATACAGTCAACAGAGCAGTATCCCAGGCCAAGATGGAGTGGAAGAAAGTGAGTCGTTAGTGAAGTGTCCACCCTTTAACCACCAAATAATCAAATACGATGATTCAATTATTCAGAAGAACAATATGATCAGTGATTAATTTACAGAATCTGATGCCAAATGTTACAATATTCAGCTGTAGATTTTTCATTCACATTAATAGTAACTTTATACCTTAAACTAATACTTGGTGACAGATGTTCATTGTATTTTGTGTTTGGTTGAAGCCTGTTAAATAAACTGCACAATCTGCAAGAATATGTTCAGATTAGGAACTTTGGGTTTAAAGACATCAGAATCACATTGTAACTTGGTAAAACAAAAAGTCACGTTAAAAAGCCACAATTGGCTGCTGTCACTCTGTATTATTCTATATTCATCATCCAAGTCCAGCTTTAGCACGACCGGATGTGAAATCAAACCTTTAGAACGTTCAGAATGGTCTTTAATTGAACTTGTGTTGTATTAGGGTTTCTGCAGGTGTCAGTAATAGCTATTGCAATGGTTAAATGTACCAGCATTGAATGATAAAGGTGTGTTTGTTTGTATTTATTATGTCACTAATGTAATATTTCCCCTCATAGATAAG
Source organism: Ostorhinchus rueppellii (assembly GCA_030068375.1). Lineage (NCBI taxonomy): Eukaryota > Metazoa > Chordata > Actinopteri > Kurtiformes > Apogonidae > Ostorhinchus > Ostorhinchus rueppellii. The sequence goes on along the minus strand of JAQQZY010000024.1, from coordinate 17,861,008 downwards.
TGAAGAGAAACTGAGCTGTGTATTGAAAGAAACACAGGAATTGCACGAGAGAGAAATCAACCGAATACAAAGTATGTCATGTTGCAGCCATAAAATTAATAAAATACATACTTATTTTTATTTTTATTACCTTGCTTCTACTGTACAGTGCCATTATCATGAATATATTGATGTTTATTTTCAGCCTCTATGTCCCAGAGGAGGGAGCAGGCCCGCTGTAGAAAAGAGTGCAGTGAAACTGTAAGTACACTCCAGAAGAAGAACCGGGAGCTCCAGAGACATTTGGAGAAAGCCTGTCGTCAGCTGCAGACCGCTGTGAGGGAGCACAAAACTGCCACACAGCGCCTCAATGGTATCTATTCAAGACATCTATCTATATGGTATTTGTGAGAATACACCATTTACTGCATTTATGAGTGTGTATTAGTGCTCATGAGATACTGTGTGTGTATTTTAGATGAACATGAAAGTAACCTTCAGAAAGTGAAGAAGGAGCATCTGCAGCAGCTAGAGGAAGCAAAAAGAACCCCAGAATCTGCAGGGTTGGTTTTTTTCTCTGTTATTTCTTATGTTTAATGGAGATGAAAGGTATTGTGTCATTGAATCCCATGTACTGTGAGTGAAACTTAATTTGGATTAGGGAATGCCTTCACTGAGATACAGGGATCTAGGGTCACAAAGCTAAGTATCAGTTTGACAGAACAACTGTAGAAGGGAATTATTGGTCCGTGTACCATTTGTTCTTTTGTTTTTCAATTCAGAACCAAATAACAAAAAAACGGGAAAATGGGTTGTTGTTTCATTATTCCGTTTTAA
>JAQQZY010000024.1:17805007-17831415 GCA_030068375.1 Ostorhinchus rueppellii | reverse complement strand
GAAATGTATTCATCTCTACCACTGTACTGAGTGATCTGAGTGGTACAGATGGCTGAAACAGGTGGAATTAAGTAAAATGTGTTTTTCTATATTACATAGTGTGTCAAAGTGTGCTCTACCGTTTGGTTGAGCGGGCAGTTAAAGGGTTAAGTACAGTACTGAAGTGGTTCCACTTGGTTACTATACAGCTCTGATTGTTTGGGTCTTTATGGTTTAATAAAAACCTTCAGTCTTCACTTCAGTGTTTATTTTTCTGGCAGCTTTTCACTTTTACTCCTTACATTCCAACACAAATATCTGTATAACATTTTCATAACTGTTTCTTTAGTTTTAATGTTTCTGAGAAGAATAGTCAATTTTTTTTATTTTTTATTTTACATGTCTTCCCAACAGCACTTCCAACCACAGCAGATGGGACTTTGAAAACAAATACATAAAAACATATAATGCCTTTTATCGGAGTAAAAGTGTTAAATTCATCAAAAATGTGTGGTGAAGTAGGAGGAAAACATAATACTCCAAAAAAGTACAGATACTGCATTTGAGTACTTAAGTACAGTACTTCAGTGGTTCCACTTTGTTACTATACATCTCTGAAAATAAATAATAAAAATCCCATGTTTCGCAGCCCTGCTTGGAGATGACGGGGACGTTCAAGATGAAGAAAGTGAAGCTGGTGGAGGAAGGTTTCAACCCAGCGACCATCACAGATCCTCTATATTTCCTGGATGCTGAGAAAAAGACGTACGTTCCCCTCACCGAAGAGATTTTCAAGGCGATCGCTTCTCGAGAAATCAAACTCTAACATGGACTTTAGTTTCATAACGTGGACGCTAAAGGCTGTTCTTCATCATCCGTGGATTCTTAACAGTGGACTAATCTCAGGGACAGACTGACTTTAACTCATCAGTTTTTATTAATACAACTACTGTGCATCTGTTTTACTTGGAATAATTAAAAGTCCGGTCATCTTTTATACCACAGGTGTCAAACATGGGGCCCGGGGGCCAAATCTGGCCTGACAAGGCCTCCGATCCGATCCGGCCCGTGGCACGAATTAATGAAATACACAAATTACACTGAAGATACAAACAATCAAGGATGTTCAGGGGCCACATAAACACACATCTGGTTTAGTTTGTCTTTGTTTTAGTGTAAAAAAGTCAAATTATACTTAAAAATCTTTACATTTACAAACTATCTTTTTACAAGTCATGTGAATAACCTGAAATATTCCAATAGAAGTCAGTATAATTTTAACAATATTCTGTTTTATTAAATGTTTTGTGTTTTTATAGATTCATTGTGATCTGTACATTATAATGTACATGTAGAAATGAGAAGATGACACATAATACTGTTAAAATTGCACTTTTTTTCTTAAGAAATTAAATTATTTCCGTGCTTCATGTTTTTTAAAGGATAATTGTAGATGTAAACATTTTCATTATGTAATTGTAAATGTCATTTTTTTCACTCAAAACACAGAGAAAACTTTGGAGTTTGGAGAAGATATTTATTTATTTTTTCTTCATTTCCTGCTCCGGCCCAGTTCAGATCATTCAGACTGTATGTGGCCCCTGAACTAAAGTAAGTCCGACACCTGTTTTCTACAGACTGTCGTAGTCTCTGGTTAGTTTTAGTTTGAAGGTTTATGTTTTAAAGGTCAGTTGTCAGGGCGCACTGGTCTACAAGTAAACTACCTCCAAAATAAAAGTAGAGAAAGTAAGTTTGAGTCCCTAATGAAGAAAACTGAAGTCATAAATGAGGCTTGGTTGTAGTTTCCAAGATACGGTCTTGGGTTAAAATGTGAAATTCTGATTAATTTAGTGAGAAAATGGCTTTTACTCAAAAACAATGTCTACAGATCTACTTCGAAACACTGTCTGATCATTAGAATACATTCACTTCACGGGTTCTTTATAGTGGAACATTTATACACCTGTTGTATAAATGGAATATAAGTGCAATAACACTTTATCATATACATATAAAATATCAGCGAAACAGCACTTTTGTCACTTGTTTCTGATGCATCTCATTAAAGTAAGATTTTGCACATTTTAATCTGAGGCAGATAATTAAAAAATAAAATGGTAGACCAGTGTTCTCTGGAGGTTTACTTTTTAAGACATTTTTATAATAATAATGGATTAGATTTTTATTGCGCTTTACAAGTCACTCAAGGCACCTTTTACATTATTGATCCATTATTCATTCACTCTCACATTCTCCCTCTGGTGGTGGCGGAAGCGTGGCTGCCCTCCAACCACCAGCGAACATTCATACACCAGTGTAAGTAACACTGGAGGCAAGGAGGGTGAAGTGTCTTGCCCAAGGACACAACGGACTGACTTGGAGAGAGTGGGATTTGAACCGCCAACCTTCTGGATATTGGATGACCCGCTCTACCACCTGAGCCAAAGCTGCCCCATAAAGGGGTCTTAGCGCAAATGTAAAACCGTACATTCACAAAAATTACAAGGGACCTCATTTTCACTCCATCTAACGTTACTTTTCCATTTTTCCATGATTGTTTCTGCAGCGTTCATACCTGAACCCCTCCACCCACTCATGCTCATATCTGTTCTGCTCAAATGTTCAACACTAATCAGAAGTTTGACAAATTCTGTACGAAGATTTTCAAAGAAAATATAAAATTGTCACTTGTGCGTGTGCGTGTGTGGAGTTTTTAAGACCTTTGTATCCCAGATTTAAGGATTAATTATTATTTTATTCCCAGGATGCAAATTACTATCGTGTTTTGGGACTGTCCAAAGGTACACTCTTTCTGGTGTAAAACTCATTCTGAATTAGAAACCATATTCGAGACAAAAATAACTTTCAACTGGGATGAACTTTTTTTTTTTTTTTTTTTTTTTTACTCTTAACAACAACCACAAACAGTACAACGAAGAAACTGTTTGAAATATTGAGTGCAGCAGCTCGAAAAGCAGTCACAAAAAAATGGCTTAAACCAGATCGCCCATCTATTAAGGAGTGCTCTGATATTATTTATGAAATCTACGTCATGGAAAGAATTACTTTCTCTTTGAGGCTCCAGAATTTTAAATTTGAAGAAATTCGGATGAAATGGAAAATGTATATCTCTTTGAAATGCCCTACTTTTGTTTAATGAAAGGGGGGAAAAAAGCCTATTATTTATTTTTTGTATTTTTATTTATTCATTTTTAATTTTTTTTATGAAACACCCCATGTTCTGTTCTAATTAATGTTTCTATATGTTGTATACTGATATGTTATAAAAGAAAATATGGATCTTTATCATTTTAAGGATAATTAGGGCCTGATGGTATAACTTTTTAAGGCTCTGTGAACCAATTCTGCTCAGATATGAATGTTTTATACAATTAGAACGCAGCGTGTTACACAATTTACCGTGGGTTTATCAGTGAGACTTTGCCCGTGCTGGTGAGCTTTATCAGATACTGTGATTAGATGTTAAGAGAATGGTTTGATCTTTGTTAATCTTAATCCTGAAGTGGTTTGTTTTCCATTTCAGTGTACTTTTTAACCCACGTTAGTGAACACTGTGGGGTGACTGACCCACTCAACCTTTAACATATAAAACACTGATTCATCACAAGATCGTTCACGTGACAAATATCAGGAAAAAATGCTGAAGTCAGTGAAAATCTACGAGTCAAGTAGGACAAAGTGTGTTCACAGGTTGAACATGATACTGCACTTGAATTTATTCCTCAGTTTAACTTGTGATAAATTAGGAAAATGAAATTCATTATTAAGAAGCTGAGACTGCACTTGAGTTTGATGCACGTTGACGACCTTGTTAATGTTTAACTGAGGAGTGTCTGCACTGGTTTTACATTTCTTTCCTGCAGAATAATCCATCTGATGGCTGCCTTTTTGGTTTATATATTCCATGTTGAAGAAGTTAGGAAGCAGCTGCGAGTGATTGAAAAATTTGCAAGCTGCAGATAAAACGCCAACATCACAACCCACAAAGGAATCCTCGACGCCGTTTGGCAGAGAAACACATTGGGTGTGTTCAATGAATCAGACATCTGGAGGTTTAGCACAACACAATAGTGGAATCAGAGTAGCAGTTACTTTAAAAATGAATTTATTTATTAATACAGTGGTATACTTAGAAATGTGTTGCAAAGGAAAAAAAAAAAAAACCTTGAACGGAAGAAAAGTTAAAATAAATAAAAAGAATGTCAGCCACACAGGAAAATAAACTAGTGTTGGGTTGAAGCAGTGTTATCATATCAAAAGAAAATAGTACTGATGTGCCATAATAAATTGTCTATTAGTACAAAAATACATTTCAGGGCACACAATACAGCATCCAGTATCACAAATAAAGGAAGGGACCACTCTTCACAGCAGACCCCTCAAGTACATCTTTTAAAATCATTTAAACCAAGCACTTCTCTATTTTGTAAATAAGAATAAAAAGTTTTGACTGTTAAAAATGCCTTAAGTAGTGTGTGTGTGTATATGTTAGGTAGAAAAGTCGGACTTATTACTGCTTATGTCAGTTCCAAGGCTCAGGGGTATAACCAGAATACAAACATAACCAATGTAACCGCTTTCTCTTTTTTAACAAACATTTTCTCTTTTATACAAAATAACAAAGATGTACAAAAGTTCATTTACAGAGAACCAAGGCCATATGCTAGCAATATGTACAGCCACAATTTAAACATCTTCTAGCTTTTGTATTTCCTCAGACTTCATATGCATAGCAGTAAAAGAAAGCATACCTTTTCATCAGCCTCAGTTATTCTCGTGTGCTAAATCCAAGTTCACTGCTTAGGAGAAAATGCAAAGAGACAACTTTTTCTTCCGTTTGTGATCGCTTTTAACAGAAGGATCCGATGTTTTAAAGTTTCACTGAAAAGTTAATATGCAGATAAGGCATCACTGCTTGCAGTGTACGATGGGATTTTCATGTGTTGAACTTAGTAGTAGCAGGCTTCTGGACCTGAGTCATAGCACATGCATAGATCTCTAGACAGCAGGAGTTTGTAAAATCAAGTCAGTATATTTATCTACGGTAAAACATTGCTACAAAACTTCAGTGTTAAACAGAGAGCCCAGTCTCAACAAACGGGCGTCTCACACTAATACTTAACCTTCATTCGTATTATTTTTTTTAATCTTTATGATGCCTACGTGTTCCTTCATGAGTCGGGCTCAGCATTTCTCAGTCCTCAGCGATCCTTCATGAGTGAAACACATGACCACAGAACTCACAAACAAAAGTTTTGCATATACCAACTTTGCTGTTTGTGAGGTTTTTTTTCTTTTTTTTTTTTCTCTTTACAGTACGCAAAAATCCCACTGCAATATTAAACAAGATTCCAAAATTCTCCTTTTTTCCTCGCACTGCTTTGACCTTTTACAAAATTAGCTAAAAATGTCAAAATGAGATTATTCAGTCTGTGGCACTGGTCATGCATTTCCAACTTCAGTTCCTTTGTTTAAATAATTTGTTTTAATCTTTATTTTTTGCAAGCCTTCAAAGCACCGAACCAAAAAAAAAACAAAAGAAAAACAAACAAATGTGACAGGAAAGGTCAGGAGTACAGCCGTGTGGATGCCGGACTCCTCTGACTCTCCTCTTGTGTGTGATTTTTATTTTTCTTCTTTTTAGATTTTGGGCACAGTAAACAACGTGAGTATCAAGTTCATACTTCGTCGCGCATTGTGCACCCCGCCATGGTGGAGGGAGCGCAGCAGGGGCAACTGACGCCCCCGTTTATCACATTCAGTAACAGGCCAGCTGTTGCCCTCTTCAGAAGTGGTCAATGAGCACAGACACACAATTTGCACCCACCAGGTAGTTTGGGTCTCCGGGGAGAGATTTGTTCTGCCAGGTTTTGGGATCACCTGCAGGAGAAACAGACCTGACGTTAGAGCTGGAGCACCTCCCTTCTTGAAGCTAACATATGATTGTTTTTGTCAAGTACATACAAGTCTGGAAGGAAAAAAAAAACATGCAGATAAGTGAAAAAGTTAAATAAAAGTTCTAATCTGGGCTAATCAAAATAACAAAATGTGAAGTTTTTAGAAGAAGAAACAAGTTCCTATTCATCTTTAACCACAGGGTTTTGATGTATTGAATGGTAACATTTTACATCCTATTATTTCTGTAAAGTGGAATCAATAAAAAATGTTGTTCTACAGCAGCTGAAATGACAGTGGAAGCAATAGAAGCACGTTCATGTTAATCCCATCATGTTCATATCCTTGTTTCTGTCCGATTGTTAACTTCTTTGATATAAAATGCAGGATGATGTACAGCAACTCTTACTGGGGTTTATTTAACAGTAATTACCACCTTATCCCAAAATACTAATGCATTGACAGCAATGACAATAAAGATATTCTATTCTATTCTATTCTATTCTATTCTATTCTATTCTATTCTATTCTATTCTATTCTATTCTATTCTATTCAACTCGGGTTCAGTGAAGTAAACCTGATTTTTAGTCTCAGGTTTCATCCATCTTTTTGTGTTTTCCACCACTTTTTCCACATTGTTGGTGCAAAAATGCAACAGCTCGGCTTTGTTTTACAGCTTCTGACGTCAATAATATTCCTCTTGATCATATTCAGAGGTTTTCAAAGGGGTTCAGCTCATTTTTCTCAGAGCTGTATGTGTTGTAGCTCTTTATAATCAAAGCAACGGTAACAATATAATGCAGCCCCAGCTTGTGCTTCTCATGACAAAAGCTTTTACTTTGTAGTTACACATCAAACATCTTTTTTTTTTTGTTAGAAACTAAGTAAAAAGCCCAAAAGGTTGTTTAACAGCTGTGCTCAAAGTTTTTCTAGAATCCCAACAGACTTTTCAATCCGTTGGGCTAAAAACCTGTTCCACCTGCTGTGTCATTTAAAGACAAAAAGGCCCCAAAGCCCCACCTTGAAAACAGGTGTGTTATTGTGCTTCATGTTTTGTCTGGATGATTAGAAAGCTTCTAAAACAGCATCTATGTTGTACTACTTTTATGATGATTCAGAAATTTCCTGACCAGGTATTAAATTGTCAGAAAAGGCAATTTTTGCCTCAATAACTTGAATTTACTGGTAAAAAGAAAAGAGGCACAAACTGAAGCAGGTAACAAACAATAAATCCTTTAAAGCATGATATTCTTACAGATTGTTCTACATATGACACTTTTGCTGACTGGCATGTTCAACTAAAAAAATAAATAAGTGGATTAATAAATTTTACACATTAAATAAGGTCATGACTGTTATTTTCAAGCATTATTTGCTGATGGAGAAGCAGGGGGAATATGGAAACAGGTGACATGATCTCTCTCTAATCACCAAAGTCAGCCCACAGACCCCAAAGGACAGAGAGAGGACAGCGTACCCGACGAGGAGTCGGAGGATTTTAGAGCAAAAGACCAACCATCAGGGGTCATAGACGCACAGTGAGGTAAGCGTAGCTCCACCGGCTTCAGGAACTTCAGTCCATGAGGGCCACACATCACCAGCGGACTTAGCAGCGTTTCTCCTGCAGAAGGGCACCACAAGATTTACATTCCACCTTCTAAACACACTGGCACACACACTGAAATGCAGGATTAACTTATCTAGAAACAAAATGGAGTTTGTTGCCAAATGTTCTTAGGAGAATTAACTGTTAAATGACGTGGCTGGTTAAATAAAAGTGGCTGCACTCCCCTGGTAGGTCCTGTGTGTTAATTAGAAAAAAAGATCCTTCAAGTAAGCTGCTGTGGGATTTCACTTATTTCATATAGGAGCAGACTGTAATGTCCCTGAGATACTGATACGATATAAGGCTGTCCTCCCTGTGCCTGCATGTGTGGAGGGTTTAGGTTATGGGAGGGGTTTTGTTTTTGTCATTTCACCAAAACTGCAATTATTGCATGAGTTTTTACAGGCTCAAAATAGCTCAAAGAAATGCTAAAGAAACCTACACATTGATGAATTAAACAAACCAAATTCCATGAATAACTGTGTACTCTGGCTGACAGAGTGGAGTACCATCTTTTCTGTTTAAAGTGGCAGAGAAAGACTCTTCATTTATGTGCTGCACCTGTACATAATGCAACTGCGGAATCATGGAAAATCGACAATCTCATTTTGAGCCAAAATGAAGTACCAGACATTTTATTCATGGTACATGTACTGACAAATGAACAAAATTATTAATAAAATTAGGAATTTCTCTGACTGCAAACGTATCTAACGTCGGCCTAACTGTTTTCAGATATTTTAGATTTAAGTGAAAATGCTACAAATTATACCTCTAAAAATGCATACCTGCAGATAAATCCTACATTCTCTCTGAAGTAAAAAACTTTCTTGTACTTTTTCTGTGTTTCCTCTGATGTATGTTTCTGTCTCTGTGTGTCTGCAGCAGTGAGTTACTGACCTTTCTCCTTGTCGAGGGGGGGCAGGATGCTGTTGTCCCGGCACACCTTGAAGTAAATCTCCTGCTCCACGCTCTCAGGAATGGCACCCTGGGGGATGATGATGCTGACGCCTGTCTCAATAGAGCTCAGGACCCCTCCGTTACAGTTAAAGATGCCCCGGGCGGTAGCCACCACTGTGTGCCCTTCGTCTTCATCGTCATCGTCCAGCGCGCTGGGGCTGAGGGACGGAGCCACAGAAATCAGTATCATCAGTCAAAACAGAGCAGGCAGAGACTAATGCACAGAGGACACCAGAGCAAACCCTCTGTGAGTAAAAAGTGTGTTTCTGCCCTCAGCAGCTCAATAATTACTGTTCTAGAAGTTACTTTTCTTACTGTTGCTGGTGAATTTGACTCCCTGGTGTGATGTACCTGACAGGGATGGCCTTAGGGATGGCGTTGATGTTATTGTGCTGGTATTTGGGCCTGTTGTCCATAGTGCGAGTGAAAGTGTCCAGGCCGCTGTCATGGTCGAGGGGCTGAGGCGACAGCTGAGGTTTTCCACCAGTGTTGCTCACCACGCTGGGTTTACCAAGGAGGTCCGTCTTCACCTGTGTATCATTGGGCAGCAGGTTGTGGTTGAACTTAGGGCTCTCAAACTTGCGCTCAAAGGGACGTGCGGAACTGGTGTAAGGCTTGGGGACGTAGCGGTTGTAGCCAGTAGGAGCGGGAGCGCCCACGGTCTTTGCAGGGGCAGGATCTGTGCCATTGACCGGGGATTTATCAGGGAGGCCCCTCGGGGGCAGATAGCCGCCTGGTGTGGATTCATCCCTGCTGGGCGGCCGAAGAGCCGCTAACTCAGGTTTGGGATTGGGTGAGCTCAATGGTTCAGGTATAGAGTTCACTGGAAAAAAGTGACCGAGACACAAACGGTTCAATGATGTACCTGTTACAGAACCAGAATGCAGTAGAGTGTTGAGTTTGGTAGTTGTGAATGATTTGCTGTATAATATTTGTTGATTTGAGACTGATGTTCCTAAATAACCAATATTCAAAATCATTTACATTTGCAGTAAAAGCAAAAATATAACAAATTTTAGTGCAACTCCAAATCTAAATTTAATTGAAATGCTTTTATTTAAACTTTCAGAAAAATAAAGAAAAGGCATAATATTGTCAATATTGCATTAAATAAATAAATGTTGGTTTCTCTTTTTGGTGCTGATAGGTGTTTAGATCCATGATGTGGAACCAGTCCAATAGTGCTACAGACAGGACTTGGATGTTTTTCGTGAAACGAAAACAAAAATTATGTAATTGTTCAAAACTGAACAGTGGATCTGATGAACAACTGAGTGTCTGCACATAAACAGTCTGAAGGTGTCGTCATTAGTTTTAGGGAACTATGACAACAATTTTCACCATCACTTTTTCACCAATATTTGACCATTATAAATATACTTGGTTAAATATGATGCAAGATGAGTTTACCTTCACTCGGGCTGAGTTTGGGCAGCGTGTTTGGTGGGATGACGGGGACAGGGGGTCCGTACTGAGAGGAAGGGCTGATCTGAGGCAGGGGTTCATATCTTTTCTCCACAGGACTCACCTTCTCTACAGACTCAACTCTGAAACAGGTGACACATTTCCAATGCAGACAATAAAACCAGTTATGAACAAGCAGCTGATGTGAGCACAGCCTCAGGAATGTTGTACATTCCCCAACGCTGGCACACTTACCTGTTGTATGGGTAGGACAGCTGAGCTGGTTTGGGTAGATCATGGAAGCGGTTGATGCCAGGACTCGGTTGGCCCATGGCCTTGCTGTCGAAGCTACGGCGGTCAAAGTAGGACAATTGCTTCCTATAGTACTCCTCATCCTCATCTGGGTCATAGTGGTTGGAGCGCACTACATCATCCAGGGGTTTAGTATGAGGTTTCTGTGGCTCAGGAGCCCTGCAGACAAAGCCAAAGAGGACAATAAGAACAGCTGTAGAGATTTAGCAGCAGAGACAGACAGTGGCTGGGCCTGAGGGGCTCACAGGATAACATCAGACTAATTCTCATATCTCCAGAATTAGAAACAAAAAATTTGATTTGCAGATGAGACATTAAATTATTTATATCAATAATCGGTACACCAGCTCAAGGCAGTAATTCATCTGCTGCTTTCTGACCTTCTTGCACCAAAATGCAGAAACACATCTGATGGCCGTGCTAATATGTAGCACTATTTGCCTCCTCTGGTGGGTGTTTGTTTGAGTGTCTTTGTGTGTTACACATCACACCACTCGGTAGCGGCTGCTTGGTGAGTTTTATCCATTAGGTGGAGCTCAAACAACAACAGCTGAATTCAAAAAACGCCATTGCAAGGATCTTGGAGTCGTCCTTCACCTACTCCTGCAGTGTGAAGTGCTGTAATGAGGACTGTATACCTATAGGTGGACTTCTCCTGCTCCAGGTTGCTGAGGGAATTGGCTTTGAGGACTGGGCCAGGTGCACTCATAGGCTTGGGAACATCTGCAGGCTGAAAGGCAGAGAGGGCGTCTTCAGAGATTCTTTCATCTAATGCAGATTTGGTTTATATGAATGGCTTGAATGCACATTCATTATGCATATCACATCAGTAAACATTCAAATATCCTACCTATCATGTCAAAACCCAGTTAATAAAACATAGATGATCACATTATGAAACAATCTTACAAAAATAGTTTTACATTTGTGAAATGCATGTTTTTTGATGCACCAGTAAATTCCATGCAAATAATCTTAACCCATATGCACATGCCTCTAATATTACCTTTGGAAAATTGCTCTGCATGTTTGTGTTTTGTGTGGTGCATCTGTACAGAATAACCAAGTGTGTGTTTTACAGCAGTTTACTAATATTATCCCTGGATTTGACGTCAAGCCGTCTGCATAAGAAAATCTAACCCTAACAAAAAGTCTCATCATCTTTTGAGGTTTCGCTCTTCTGATGGATTTAGACTTTGCTCTTTCTGCAAATGGGTCTCTATGCTGTGTAGCAACATAAGCTTTCTGAATTTGCATGCAAGCTGCTGTTAATACTTTTATTTATAGCAGTCTATATATGACAACCAAGAAAGTGGCAGAATTAATTTTCGGCACACTCCTTCTAGATATGAAAGACCCATTCTAAGATAATGAAAACACAACAATTGTTAATTAATACTATATTCCATTTCTGTGATTAGATCCTCCTAAATCTGACACACAGGACCTTTGAAAGACACATTCTGCAATTATTAAAAATGACTTGTAATATGGGTCCCATGTGACTAGGGTCTATATCAACTGTCACATCTTTAAAATAGAAACTACAGTTACTTCAGAGCTTAAATCTTTTGTCTTTAGATCTCTGTATTTTTTGGATACTGCCTTAACTCAAACAGACAGTGACTCACCCGGGTTGCTGACGACTCGACGCCTTCTTTAGCCCTGTCCATAGAAACAGACCGTTTATTCTCAAACATCTTGACTCTGTTGAGCACCGACTGCGGCTTCATGGCCGGGTCCTCGTCCAGATCTTCTCGGGGTGGAGGGGGGAGGGGTTTAGAGCCTGGAGTGACTACTGGCTCACCTGGGGAGGGCAGGGATTCTGGTTTAGGAGGGGGAACTGCAGGTTCAGAGTTCATCATAGGCTCGTGGATCCCTGGTTTATAAGCCCGATTTGAAGGTCCAGGAATGTACGCAGACCTCAGACCAGAGTCACCGTAATACTGCTTTGGTGGCTCTGGTGATCGAGGCGAATTGATGGGGAAGCTGTGAGTTTCTGCGTCATAAGGTGAGCGGGCATCGTAGGTTGCTGGGGGTGGGGGAGGAGGCTCATCATAACGAATAGGCCCGGGTTTACTGTGGCGTTGTCTGCCATCATAGCCCACTGGCGGGGCCTCGTCGTAACGCGGCTGAGGCGGGCTGTAGTCCCTGCCTGGTCCATCCTCGTACGGGGACCGGGGACTATAGCCCATGGGTTGCTGGTGGCCTTGCTGGTAACCTGCGGGTTGAGAGGACGAGGTCTGCTGGTCATAAGGGGGCCACTGTTCGTTGTAATGAGGCACACGGTTGTCGTAGTGCAGATGAGAGTCAGTGTTATGAGGCTTTGGTTCTGTGTAGCCGCCTCCATCGTAACCGTAAGGCGGGTGGTCGTATTCGCGGTATGGCTGTTTGTCCTGGTACGACGGCTGGTGACTGTAGCTCATAGACTGCTTCAGGCCATGGTTGATTCGCACAGGGTCCTCCATATTGTACAGATCTTTCTTGTACATCTGTAAAGAAGCAACACTAAATGAATACAGCTGTCACTCAATCATTGTCAAATTTTAACAACCAACATATTGTAAAGACAGAAAGCAGACAGGATAAAAAGTCTTTACCAACACCAGATAAAAAATAACTTTCAAAATTAGCTTCAATAAGGGGAAATAAACTGAAACCTTGAGGAACTGAAAATAAGATTATTAACCAAATTACATCCCATTCAAATAATTCGATAAACATCAAGTCAAAGTGCAAGATACACAAGCAAACCTTTATCTATGTTCAAAACGGTTCTGAATGCCTGTTTGACAAGATGCCTTTCAAGAATGATAGCAATCCATATGTAATAAAAATGCTTCTGATGCATCATGTTTTGTAAATGGTCAACTAACAAGCAATTTGTGCATTTCTGAAAGGCCTCGTTTCAAACATATGATGTGTAGCCTGTAGACAGCAAAACTAGATACAGTACTTCCTATGGAGGAAGGTTAATTTGTCGGCATCTGTTCAGGACAAAACGACTAAACAGCAGACCTAATGCAGTGTGTTGATGTGTTTGTTTTTCCATAGAGAGAATTGCTTGATGAAAATCATTACCAAGAATACTGTCTGCAGGTTAGCCTTCATCATGCAACCAACATTCAGTTTGCATCTAATGCAAAGTCAAACTACTGGCACTACAACAGACAACACATCTACCACTACGATGCCACTGTAAGTGCTACTATTGTTCATCTAAAGAAGAAAGTTAAAGCTGAAAGGAACCCAAAACATTAGGAGCCATGCAAAGGAAGTAAGAGGCAACAGTTAGGGCTGGTGTGGATGTCTTCACCCTGGTCAAAGACTCAGATGTACCAGTCCTTCTGGTCTCCCAGCCCACTGTGGTGCATGTGGACTAGTCTGTCGCACATTTTCTCTGGGAGCCAGAGGCACACAGTGGGCTCAGTGAGTCACACAGTGTGGGCATGTCATGCAGAGAGCGAGTGGAAAGCATGTGCGAGAAGACAGGCAGTTAAAACAGCAGGCTGGGGCCCAGGCCCGGTCCGAGTGGCTGGTGAAACAGCGGGTACCTTTGGTTCTGGACCGGGCGGTCCAGATGAGAGGGGTTCATGTGGTGGTGGTGGTGGTGGTGGGGGCTGAATAAGCTCAGGGGCAGGGCTGGGACTGCTAAGTGAGTCAGCCTGAGGAGCTGCGGCTGCAGCAGACGGCTCCTCTAGGTGCATACCCTCTAGCTGTACAGGCTGCTCAACAGCAGGGGGCGCTACCACCGGCGGAGGCAACGAGGGCATGGGCAGAGCAGCCTCATCTTGCTGTGAAGTATTGTTAAGAGACATTTATAACACAGCCTGCCAAGGGCACACAAAGAACAGCTCACCCCAACACCATGATCGTCTTCCTTACACTGAATCAGTTTTAAACCGGCCACAGAATGCACTTGCAAAAATGTGGTTTGACTAGATAACATACCAGTAGCTTCTAAACATGTTTATTACTTAGCAAAGGACATTTAATCTTACAGAAAGGTCAGGACACAACACTGAACACAAAGGAGTTATTTGTCTGCAGCCGTACACTTTAAGCCACACATCCATCTCTGATGGGTGCTGCCTGTGGTGCTGAGACTGCAAAGCTACATCTAAACTTTACCTGCTGTGGAGCCGCCATCTTGAACCCAGCAGGGTCTATGCGATTAGCTGGGTCAGGCTGTACAGGGTGCTGGTATCCAGGGTAACCAGAGGTGTCCTGAATAACAGGCGGGTCCTCTCGCACAGGCTCTGAGGAGCGGGTGATGGCAGGCTCTGTGGGCAGGCCCACCTCGTCGTTTAACGTTTCATCGAGCTCCTGGTCTGTGTACGCTCCACCCTCCGTGTCTGTGTCCTCATAGTCAGAAGTATGGCGGCTGTCTGTGCTGTACATGGAGTATTCACTACCTGGCGCTGACAAGTAAGAAAGACGGTCATCATGGATATCCAAGTCATCCTCTGTAGTGCCATCCGCCTGAAGAGAGACGAAAAATTTATTGTCCCAAGATTTCAACTAAAACAAGGTGGACATGATCCTATGTGGTGGAGAAAATATGAACATGCAATAAAATAAAAGAACTGGCAGTCCCTCACCTTGCCTTCAGACACCCACACCAACTGGTTCTGCTGCTGCTGGATGGTCTCTTTCAGGGCTCCATACCAGCCGTCATTCATATTATTCAAGTTGATGGTAGCTAAGGAAAGCATTTTTGAGTGAAATATGTTATTTTTTTATGAAGGATCCAACTTTCATTCACTGTGTTTTCACATTCTGTGACCACTCACTAGTGAACAGGTGGTGATTATTCTTCCTCAGTTTGATGGCTCGCTCATAGAGCTTCCTGGCGCTCTTCCTGGACTCTGGACACAGTCTGGTCCTCATGTTCTTCACACCCTGCTTATTATCAGGATTTAGGAAGACTACAATGGGGTACCACTGAGCATAATTCAACCTGTCCACGGCGTTCGGGGTAATGTCCAGCACAGCGTGTTTGTCCTTTATTTGATCAAGAGAGGAAAGAAAAAAGATGAAAATTCTGTATCTATGATTAAATAATTTTAAAACACGATGTATTTTGCATGATAAAAGCAGGGGTCCTCACTCTGTCAATGATCTGCTTGATGGTGTGAAGACGGATGATTCCTGAACTGCGCTGGTCTGTCCCTGCATCTCTTGGTTCACTTTCTAGATTTAAAAAAACACAGGTTTGAGTTTAATCAGTTTAACTTGGGGTGAATTTTGTAATGCAAGTTAGTATGAACGTACTTGCAAGTTCAAAAAGATCTGGCTCTTCTCTGGAGAGTTTTTCTCGAGCAACATCAGCAATGGGTCCAAATATGACGACAGGTCTAAGGAAACCAGCTGCCCCATGAAAAAAAACCCAAACATTAAATTTATTAACTGATTACACACATTAACAATAAAAAATAGGCGACAAGATGTGGTCCCACTGCTCACCTTCACGCAGTACTACTCTTTCATATGCCGGGAACTTTGTTTGGACTGGCTGGGAGGAGAGGTCTTCTCTACTTTTTCTCAAATTCCTTTTCGAGCTACGAAGTCCACGGAACCTCCAGAAGTCTGCCCTGTCGCCTCCTGCCGTTTTGGGAAGAGTATATTGCACACTGGAGAGCTGCTCTGCTCTGTTTGACAAATGGCAGAAGGACAGAGACAGTTCTTAATGTAACACAAGCTAATGGATGTGTCATAAACTTGGCACACCTAACTTCAACACTGCCAGCACCAACGGACATTACATGGCTATGATAATCATAACAAATTAAATACAAATAGAAAGCTTTAGCTTTATCCAGCGGGGCATTTCAGACATAACTGACATACGTTTAGAGTCGAACATGTCTGAGGACGCTGTCACCTGTTTTTGTTGGGGATGATGCCTCTCTCCACCTCTTGATGGTTCTTGCCAATGCGAATAGCCAGCCAGGAGCCCAGCTTGCCGTTGTAGAGGGTGTCCACCACACGGAACACCTCGCCCTTGTTAAAGCTCAGCCCATATGGAGACTCCTTCTCATATTCAAAGTGTGTTCGGATGTAGAACGAGTCCCCAACGTCCGACTCCACAATCCGGCGGTACACTGTACAGGATAGAGCAGCGAGTTAGAGCGAGTGAATCCATGAGGACAATAGACATTGCTCTCCTCACTCACTTCACTTACCATCTTTCTTCTTTTGGGCCAGAATGGTGACCTCTTCACCTTTAGGAAGGTCCAGGAGGAACAGCACTGCCTCCTCTCGGATTATGTTTGCAAAATCTACATTATTTACCTACAGTTTGGGAAAACAGAAATTTTAGTTTTATGCTTAAGTGACTGTTTTGTTTTTGGTTAATAATTCATTTTATTCATTTAAGATGTTGTATAATTCATTTAGAATTACTGTATAATTCATTCAACATTTTTCTGCACAGAAAAAATCTGAACAGCTAAATTGTTAGTCAAACTCTGAACTCTGTCTTAGCTTTCATGTACTCAGTTTATGTCTAGATAAAGGTTTGATTAGATAAAACTTGATTCTTGCTGTTAATTTATAGTAACATATTTTTGCCTTTTATGGCTCTTAATATTTAAACAGAAAAAAGTAATTGTTCATTTGAGTATAGTTTCCATAAACTAGGGAAGGATTAAAAACAATGCAGTAAAGTGGAATAATCAGGATACGAGTGTCAACATTACTCAACACTGATGAATATTGACCATTGGGAAAAGTTGTGACTTTCAAGTTTAGGTTAGAGGAGCCTCACTGTAAATGAAGTGAATACCAAAGCATAAATATGCATTTAGATAAAGGTTTACATAGTTGTTCATCTCTCAGCTTGCCTGGTAACTGCAGATTTTACTATGCCTAAAGAACTTAAGCCATTCCTCATTATACTTAGAGAAAAAAGAGGAGGCACAAACAGTGAGATATATGACTGTGAGGAAATGAAACAAACACAGTGAGAGGAAACACAGGATTTTTTTTTGTGTGCGCTCCCTCAGGGCCACTGCTAGGAGACCAGCCAGGAGGAACAGGAATTTTGGAGCAGCCAGTGTGTAAAACCATGAATAAGAAGGAAACGCTTGAGTCACATACCCTATAAAACATAGCTGTTAAGAGACATTATCAGGTGCCCATTCTTAAATCAAAAAGATCCTCCTTCATAACATAGGATACTGTTAATAACCCTATGTTTTCAATATATAACTTCATCTAATTTTAACCCCAATCACCGGAGATCTGTAAACAGCTTGCATTTATATCAACCAAAGTAAAAGTTTCTCACCCTGAGAATTTGGTCGCCCTCTTCCAGGCCCTCTTTAGCAGCAGGGCTGTCTTCCAGCACTCCAGCTACGAAGATGCCCACGTCATTACCTCCAGCCAGCCGTAACCCAACGCTCTCCCCCTTCTTAAACTTCACCAGCTTCATGCTCGGCCTGAGGATGGGATTGTACAAAAAAGTCACGTTGATTTTCTTTATTATCACACCATCACCAGATTGCATTTTTTCCCTTGTTTCAATACAAGCTACAACTGAATGATAAGTGAATAGAAGTGAATCTTGGATCCCAGCCAGGTTTCTGTTTTGTTCAGACTACTTACTCCTTCTGTAGCTTACAAAAGCACAGATGTAGAATTGTTCTGCACGGCCATAATGTAAATTTGAATACATGTTAATATGTAAGCTATTGACTAAAATAACCACAGTGAAGCATTCAGGGAAAAGAAAGACTGGAAACTGTACAGTATGTCCTGTTAAAATTAAAGATGCTGATTTAACCAGTTTGTGTCATGATGACAAATTTCTGTCATCTATAAAGTCATGTGAAGAAGAGCCTTTCAAATATTACTGCTGTTTGTACTGAGCTGCTGCAGGTTAGAGTTTCCTCCTTAATTTGCTTTTGCGTTTAAAAACCTGAATTGGTGGTGAACTGGGTAAGACAGGGAAAGCTCTGTGAAGGTTTGTTGTTAGGATTTTAGGAAGATCTTTTTTTGTATTACCGCAGGATACTATCATCATGGGCAGCGCTTGGCACAGGAGCATCAGAGGGACTGACTGGCAGGTCTACATCTGGCTGTCCCGGCTGAGCATAGACCGGCTTGGGTTCTAAGAAGAAAAGAAAAAGAAAAATAGCGCAGAAACTTTTACTATATTTATAGACAAGGTAGAGGATGGAGGCGTTACATAACACTGTTCATGTTTACAGTCTAAAACTTATGAAAAAGACTGTGCTAAAACAGAGTAAAGTACATTATTATTAGTACAAATATTGAAAATCATGCAAACAAGTATCTCTGCACACACACTTAAGGTACACAGTATCCTGAGCAGAGGTCAAACAGAAAGGCAGTGGAGTGCCGCAGGCTGGGGAAGAACGTCAGACTCAATCAACTCATATGGTTTATTTTCACTTGGCTCCCGGCAAACTCAGCCAGGCTCAGCAGGCGTCTGGATTCAACTTTTTTGGTTGTTGTGCCTTTTAAAAAGGGCAAAAATGACTGAATCAAGCAAGGTTTCACTGCACCACTATGCAACCATTTAGTGTCCTGCTGCTCTTACTGGACAAGGAGATACAGGTGTGTGTGGTGGATTTGTTTATGGTATGGATGCCTCTTATATTTTCTTATATCTCATTTACATTTAGACAGAGACAGTGGATCTGTTAGTCATTCTGACCTGGGAGTGGTGGGAGCTGTTTTTCATCTCTGCTGATGGCCGACTCCTTCGGTTTAGGCAGAGGAACCTCCTCCGATAGCTTCGCTGGTGTTGGGGAGGGCTTCAAGATCCGTTCATCATCACGACTTCTGTGACTGATAGATAAAAAATAAATCAAAGATCAAAATAGATGTAGATTTTGTACAGTTTCTTTACAACAGAAAGACATTAGGCCAGGTAATAAGGTAATAAATAGTGTATTCTAGAGATGTAGAGCCTGAAGGCAACATGAAAACTTAATGCTATACCATATCAAGGTCGTTCTCAGCTCAATATATGATATAAAATGAGCTGAATATATATTTGGTGTTCACTCATATAAAACAGCCCAGTCTTGAAGGTCAGTCCTTTGTTTCTTGTGTTTTGGGCTCTATTTTTAGACCTTGCTTATCTAAGGTGTCAGTTTGGATTCTGTCCTCCAGGTGAATTTCACTGTGTGACTGTGGCTAAACACGAGAAAGGGCTTGTTTTGATGCCAGCTATAAACTAGTGCGGCTGTGGAAACTAGTCTACGGTGACCCTGAACAATTATGACTCACATAAAGGTATATTAAAGTTGTGCTAATGTGTTTTTGGTTAAATGCTGATGGTCTAAATTCCATTTCTCAAAAGAAAGGAAGGCGTGTTCGGGCCAAATGGCTCAGCCATATGACTCTGACTCACACCAACTGGTTACATGGCTGTTTATTGGCACAAGTTAACTGGCAAAGAACAAAGACTACCATAGACCAAGTGAGGACATCACCATGAAAGACCCTTTTTCAATGGGCTGCAGAGGAAAAAAAAAAGCTCTTTCTTCACACATCCTGGAGGAGGCTCTACTTTTAACTGCCTACTTCATTGAACTGGGGGAAAAGGTCACAGGTTACAAATCAGCGTCAGATAAACAGTGATATCCTGTCTCAATATCACCTTCAAGGTCAATAAAATACTTTTAAATTACAAAATACTCCAAAGGTCCTGCCTTTTTTTGCAGTGTATTGGCAGAACTCTTACTGAAGGCTGAGAAAACAGAAATCATGGGAAAAGAGCGAATAAAACTCAGTCCAGATATTCATCATGCAAAAGCTCAGCCACATGTGAAAGGAAACACATTTGACACTAATGTCTGGTGACAGTCTTTTGTTGGAGCCATATTGTCCTTGTGCCAAACATGCGGTTTGTCCACCAAAGACAACGATCGAGACACAGAGATAAAGTGACACTTTCATAAGAATCTGTGACTATGTCTGAATAATTGATGCTATATAATACAACTTAATAATTCAAGAGACAATCATTTGCTGTCACACAAAACACCAATCTGTACGTTGTCTGCAGGGAGGTTGTATGTGAATTTATGACACCTTGTCACAGTAATAAACTGTCCCTTAAAATGCTTCAGGGCTATTCAGAATGTACTCAAAACGTCCGGTACTCTCCAAGTATTGCAATATAAACTAAATAAAAAAGGAATGACTTCTCCACCAGCTACAAAACCATCTTCATGATGTTTGCAGTTGATAAATTAAATCAAAAATGTTGTTTTCAGCAGATGATGATGGTAAATTCTAAGGCCGACAGGAGGAGGCTGAACTTTCACAAAGGCCAGATTCAGGGCTTGGTTCTGAACTCTATTTCTGACCAAGGATCAATCTTTTACAGCTTAGCAACTCACTTATTTACCTTGGGTCACTAAGCAGTGTGAAAAGGGAACAACTCTGGTGCTATATTAACTTTAAAAGAACAATTAATGTCGTTGCAGTAAAAAAAAAAAAGTGCTGAATGAGCTGATGGCTACATTTAAGCCAAACATAAAATCGAAACTCCTTCACGAAATAAAACAAGTTCTGACTGTGGTTCTAACACTTATTTTGACACTGATAAAATATGCTGATGAGTCTAATTTCATGCTCATACTTGACATGAATCTAAATGTCTGTACACACAAACTTTGTTGATAATATTTAGTTGTAACTACCACACTATACCCAACCAGCAGTGAGAAGTGTTTTTTAACAGAGAAACAACTGAATAAATGCATTTGAGAGATTATGGCTCTCTACAATTGTTTAATATTTTAAGCGTAATCATTTGCAGATGATCATTACCTGCCGTTGCTGATTTGTGGGGGGGAGTGTCTGGAGTGGTCTGAGGGTTCGGATCGTCGGTCTGGAGAGCGGGAGCGGCTGCTACGATGTCTGTCATGCGATCGATTGGAATGGTCGGATGCCAGAGAATGGATATCTGAAATGTCTGATCAAATGAGAGCTGCTGTTCAACAACTGCAGTCTGAAATAAAACGCATGGATGAGTCTGAATTTCAAGCTAACATTTAACAGCGCTCTTACCGTCTCTGTCAGAGGCGTTAGCTGAAGGAATGCTGTCATCGAGGTCGGGGATGTTCAGCAGGGTTGCCCTCTCGTCCCTTTGAACAACCATTTTTAGCTTGCCCTTTGACCTTTCTATCAGCTTTTTAGCATCTATCAAGGAGAGGTTCTCTGTGACTGTGCCGTTTATCTGAAATAATCAGAAGGGAACACTTGAAACACATGCAGTACAATGAACAGTTTTATTTTGACACAATTTCTTTCGGAATATAGATTAACATAAATCAAAAACCAAAATATTTGTTTTACATTTTAATTCAATTACATGAGAATTATGGGATACGCATGGTTTGTGAAGATCAAACACAAATTTAAAGCAATACTGATTATATTCTCCAGCGTGGAATCAATTTGAAGAACAATGAGAGGCCGTGGAGAAGATGAACACACACATGCAGTCAGGACTCACTCACATTCACAAGAGGGTGTATTAAATGGTTAAATTGTGATGATTTAAGTAACGATTCATGTCTTTACGTGACATCTATCAGTTTGTTGAGTGTGAGAAACAACAGTTGAGGAGTAGTTAAAGTTAGGAAAATTCCAGTTGAAAATTGTCAAGAAGTACCTTTTATGTGCATAGAGCTACGTTATATGTTCTCCAAAGAAAGCTGAGCTACATCAAGCAGTGAGCTGCAACATTAAATAGTGTAAAATGTAGAGTAAAAAAAAAAAACATAAAGTCTGGTACAGCAATACAGTAAATATTTAAATTAGTAAATCATTTCCAGTATGCTATCAGTTATTCTTTTTCCATCACTACAAAAATAGAGAAAGGAACTATAGTAACGTTTCATATATTATTTCATTTCTTCAGTCCACTCCCTCACCTTCAGTACAACATCCCCTTCCTGGATGTTGCCGTCCCGGGCTGCCAGGCTCTCTGGGGAAATGTCCTTGACAAAGATGTGGCTGGCCAGGCGCAGGCCATATTCTGCTTACAAAGTGAACGACAGCAACAAAGATGATGTTAGCATAGAGTTCACGTGACAACCTCTCTTGGCTGTCTGCTGCTGCTCCCGCTGGGATTAACACTACTGATTAAAGAAGATTAATTGCTCTTTTACTTAGATTTACTTTGAGTTACTTGGATTTTGCTGTGGCTGGCAAGTTTTGTTTACTCTGGCATTTGACCAATGCTGATTTGGACTCTTGTTCCTTTTTAAAGTCTGGCTGTCTGGTAATAAAATGGCAGGTGGTTTCCTGGACAACCAGCTGCTGCTACTGGTTCAAAGCCATCTTCTGTCCTCTTTTTTTTCCTTTCTATCCCCGACTTTGTGAGCCTCACCTTCATTTTTGCGGGATTTGACCAATGTAACCTTGGCGGGGCGAGGGGGCAGGTTGTGCGAGCGGCGGTCCGAGCGTGGGGAGAGACTTCTCTCCCGTGAGGCGCTGCGTTCACGTTCCCTGTCCCGTCGTCCACTGCTCCGGCCGCTGCGCCTGCCTATTGCCCCGCCCACACCACTGTAAGCACCACTACGTCCACTTCGCGTCTCATATATCTCTTCATCGTAGCTATCCTCCTCCTCATCATGCTCTGACATAGTTTCTCTCTCACCGAGGCGGCCCATCGGGACATGCACCTTCCTCTTCCGTCTGATTGTCTGTTGAAGAAAATGTTACAATGAATTGATCATAACTCTTCAAAAGATTGAAAACCTACACACTGAAAGAAAGAGATATAAAAAAAATCTGTCTTCTGTGAACTATTAATTTGGATTATTAATTTCTCAGAACTGGAAAAATGATGTTAATTCATTTCACTTAAATTGGCTTGATAATATTTTATAATTTCTACTGTACCACTGGAAGAGTTGGACAGTTTGAGTATTTCCATTTGGAGAATTTATCAGACCATTAACTACATTATTCATCTGATCCCAAGGGTAAAATTCATACGTCCATTAACATGTGTTTTTTCCTTATTATTGCATTGTTTTTACTATTAGATGTTAGTTCAATCTAGTATCCATGCAGTTTTTCCTTTTGTACTGAGTAAAAAATGAAAATAAACTCATTGCAAAAAAGGGGAAATCAATCATGACTCTAACAGAGACCATCTTTTCTAAATGTTACTGGCAAAATGTAAGATGTGTCTAAGTACAACAGATGTATACGACACTGGTGCCTCTGACATATTGCACTTCATTCAAGTCAATTTTCAACCATTCACAGCACAAACTTCAAGAAGGATTGGTAATCAAATGACACTTACAATTTTGGCAATTTTCCCACTTTTACGAAGCTGCTGGACTGCATACGCATGCTCCACATTATCCATAGAGACAGCATTGACCATAACAACTCTGTCATTTTCCCTGAAGAGGCGACACAGAGGAACAGACACACTGGAGTCTTTCTGGAGTAGGCAGAGTAATTTAATACTAATAAAAAGGAATCTGACTGGGGTGCCAATAGCACAATGATATCTTACTGCAGCAGGCCTTCAGCTGGACCTCCTTTCAGCACATCCGAGATGACGATGGAGGTCTCACCACTCTGAAAATGAGGGTTATCCCGACCTCCTGATATGGCTATCCCAAAGCCAAACCCTGGTGCCTGCAAATACAGAAAAAAAAACATCATTTGTGGACTGAAATGGAGAGATTATCTAAATGATTGCTTGTAGATTTGCCAAATTAACCATTTTTCTGATTGTGAACTAAAACTACATGGATTAAAGCAATGATCATACATGGCTGGTTCTGCTCTCAAAAGATGATAAAATAAGAATGATTAACTGTTCACTGTAGAAAAGCAATTGCATTTAATAGGAAATACATCTGCATTTTGAGCTTGTGCTGGCATTTTGGGTTTTAAAGCAAATTGAGGGAAAAAATAATGCAGAAAAATGAAACTTCTGTTATGTCTTTTCAAATTACACCTTTACATTCAGTCAGATGAGTTTTACAAGAAATTGGACTCAACAGCCCAATGGAGATAGAGAGTCTGGGCCAAAAATAGCACAACAGACAGACAAGATGAACAGATGTTGAGACTGTGTCTGGGTTTTTGCAGAGATGGATGCAGAGTGCATCTCTGAGATGATACTTAATACTCACCCTGTGTAGTGTTACTGTGTGCTGTTCCCAAATGACAGTCTCCTCCATCGCTGCACTCTGCAAGACAAAGAAAAAGACAATGTCATCAACCACAGTTCCACAGAATCTAAATCAACCTTTTCAGAATTTCCAAAAGGAATATACACGTTTAGACCACAGAAAAGACTTTACCTACAAAAACCCTACTGCTGAAGATCAAGTAATTATACATATCCTGCAAATATTAGTGACTTTCGCACTGTTACTCCATTCAAAGTGTCTGTGATCCACTCATCATGTAGGAACAATAAGACAAACTGTGGAGCATCTCAAAGTCCAAGCCAGTTTACTCCTCATAGACATGGACAGAGTGTCTAAGAGATGTTAACTTTTATTTGACCCTGGAGAATGGTCCATCATCATCTTCTTCTATTTTTTATGCTACTGCTACAAACAAAATTTAATTACCTTCATAATTTGTAATGTTATGCCTTCTAACAATTGTGTGCAAACAATGTATTTTACAATATAATGAGATGACAAACTCTAAAGTGATGCTTTGAACAGCAACAAAACTGTGTCTAGTTTGCCATCAATTTAACATTACAAATAAATCTACTTAGGATCTAATGAGCACCGCACTTAACATTTCATAGAAAAAGCATATAAATATCATCATTAAAACCAATTAAATTAAACCATTCATACTTTTGAAAGACATTATCTGAAAACAGAGTATTTCTCCTTCATTTCTGTCAGCCAATCAAGAGTCTTTAGGGACATAAGAGGGAATCAGAGAAGCATCGTTGCAATTTTTACAAGTGAAATTTAATAAGGATACGAACTGGCAGTGTCACTATAAAAACAGACACCTTCACCTCACAGGATACGGAGTCTTAAAGTGTTGCTTACAACAATGCAAATGGCACCGGATGGGGTTTGTTAACATACAGGTGTCAGACCCTGCTTTGTGGTAGGTCCATAGTATGCAGCGCCGTGTTTACAGTGTGTTGAATACAGTACGATGATAAAAACAATGTTAGATACAATGAGGTCACACTGTCAGTTAAGTCTGCAAAATTAAAACACACCCTGCATCACATTAACATCGAGTGAGGATAAGATGAAGGTCGACTCCTTCAGCTGCTAGGTTTGCACTGTCCTCTGTGTCACAGAGACCTCTTTTTTATCTCATGTCTTTTTCCTTACCATTTCACCTTCACTACAATCTCACGACACATTAGACATTCAATGGCTGTGTATAAAATACTATTAGAGTCATCCCTCTGGGAAAAATTACAAGTTATACCACAGCACCTAATGCAGTAACCCCCATTTGTCATGTAAATTGATCCTAGATCTGTGACCTTAATGGGTGAGACCATCACACATTTCCCTCCTACTTCGCTGGTAATTTCGTTGACACCTTCAACATTTACAATGCAACCACCTAGGCAGAAAACTCATTGGACAGAATGATCTCATGTTGCGGCACATTAAAGCATAATGAAGGCTGAGTGAAAGGAGATGAATCTTACATTAAAAGCCGTTACGGTTCTTGGACCCTCAGCTGACATCAAAACTTGTTGACAGCTTTAAACCCAAAACATCAAGTGGACATCAGTCAGTCCAGCTTTGTGTTGAGGATTAATATACACTCACATTATCGTGACAACCTGCTAAAGCTATGGCCTGATGGGTTCCCAAAAGACGTAATGAAGCCAAAATCTTGGATGAGCCACAGAAAAGACAGCAAACTGTGTTTAACAAATATTTTCACTTTAAACCAAGAAGTTGGACTCATACAAACCCATTTCCTGTCACTTGGTTTACTTTTACTTTGTTTGCGTCTTTGATTTGTTGCTCTTTTTTTAAATAATACATTTTACCAGATATCAAAAAATATTATTGGCAACATAACAACATTTTTAGTCCATAAATTATATGTCTAATGCAAAGAAACATACATTTTACATAAGATTAAAGGAACAGTCCACCGTGTTTTCATACTGAAATATGTCCTCTGACCTGAGACGAGTTGATAGAGACCTCTGCGGTCTTTGCACATGCTGGCAGTCTGCCAGGAGCGCTGCGCTAT
>JAQQZY010000024.1:17784732-17804957 GCA_030068375.1 Ostorhinchus rueppellii | reverse complement strand
CTGGTTAGGGTGGGATTTGAACCTGCAACTCTACGATCTTAAGTCCAACGCTCTAACCACTAGGCCACAGCTGCCCTTTTAGTTTCCATAACTGTGTAAACTTTTGTTGGCTTGTAACTGTTTTTATCTCAACTAAAAAGTAACAGAACGTATTTAATTTTAAGAATTTAGGAGAAATGTTGCAAAGTGCGACCCAATGTTCGACTTGATACAAAAACACCTGAGGTATGTAACGGACTGTCTCCATCCTGCTGCCCTGGTTATTGGCTTAACACCCAGGTTTTCTACAACACATCATCCTGATGTCTGTTGTGACCTGTTGGCCAATTGCAAACATTTGCTGTCGTCTGGGAATATGGGCAGCTGAATAAATTGCCACAAGTGGCCCCAGACATTCTCAGCTTGGCTGTAACAGTCACAAACTCCTAAAGCAGCTTATGGTGGACTCACACAAGGCGGGTGAACAAAAGTTTGGACAAGGAAACTCCCCTTGGCCTTTCATATTGAAAGCACAGCACTTGAGAGAAAGACATCTGAATATTAACAAGAGAGCTGAAAACAGAGGCATGAATTCTCACTGGAATGTTAGTTCTTCAGGGAGGAGGATTTATGCCACTGTCTTCTTGAACAGCACTGTGGAAACACTCATAAAAAGAACATGCAATACAAGGTTCACCATTAATCCAAAAGTTATCTGTGGTACTTGCTCACAGTTCTTGTACTTCTAGGTTCCTACAAACATTTATGCAGCATAACACAAACATGCACACAGACAAATGCATACATGTAGCATTTAAGCCCCATGTTACAGTCGAGCGGTGAGAAATGTGACTTTGTCGTCTGGTTAATATGATTAGAGAATGCTTACTACGGCTGATCCAATACAAATAAATCACCATAAAATTAATCAAATGTAAAATCCCAAACAGAGTAAAACAGAGGAACATAAAGTAGAAAGAGGGGGGAAAAAAAAAAAAAAAAAGATTTAGCAGGGCACATCTCTCACTCCCCAATCCCCCTCCTTTCCCCTTCAGAAAAAACACACACACACCTTTCACTTTGAAGGGATGTAATTTTGCTTTCTCCTCCTGCAGAGCTTGTTGCTCTGGTAACAGAGGGGGAACAGTGTGGTGTTGTTCAAGTGGCCTGACATTTTCAGGCCATGTCTGAAGGTTCCTCTCAGCTGTGGTAGGTTTTAAAACGACACTGTTGAACTTAATTCATAAACAAAAGCCTTTTATTTATTTATTTTTTTACTTTTTATTGGAATGCTAAATAAATAGTTGCTACAGTCTGTGGTAATGATCAAAACAAACATAACTTCTTTAAAAACACAAAATAATGCCTCCTGTGTTTAGGACTTAGACAAACAAACCAAAACCATATTTGTTATTCACACATGCTATATTTAGTCTTGCCAGTGGAGGAGGGAGCTGATTGTAATTATTGTGGACCATACTGAGTTGCTTGATTATGAAGGAAATTGCATATTAGCCTACTGTTTACACATTTTCAACACAAACGTGAATTACAATTAAACAAACTTCAAAACAATAAAAAAATGAAGTGACTTCCCTTAACGCAGAGTAGGGTTGAAGAGGATAATATATCAAATTAATTCAACAAATGGAATTTTTGCTTCTGAAAACTGTGAAAAATACCTAATTCATAACATTAACACTATTGCCTCTTCAAGAGACTTCTCTTGCTCAACAAAAATTGCTTGCTGTACACACTGTGAATATATTGTCACATATTTGTGTATCGTTGGTGTTTTTTTTTTTATTCATCATTTTTATTTTTGGTAGCCTAATGTAAATTCACACCCTGTAAGTGGCGATTTATGTTATTTTTTATTGATATTGCACATATACAGCAGAAAGTTTTAGGGAAAAAACTATTTTTAATGATACCTTTATATTTGACTTTTTTTTTTTTTTTAAGAGTACAAAATATCACCACTGGACTTTTATATTTCAGCCTTTTGCTATAATAGTTTTCGTCAGTGAGGTTGACAGTACTCTACAGTATAATACATACAACATAAAAAACAAAACAAAACATAAGAAAGAGGGAGGAAAAGTATCAGTATCCCAATGACTCTCCGCACACTCAGTAGTGAAGTCACATCAGCATCCAGTGACTGATGAGTTTTTGTCGTACGGTTTTGTGCACCCTTTATGGCCACAAACAACTGGTGCCAACAGAAGCCTCATGCCACAAGCTAGAGCCAGAGCTGGCAGCCGCTCCACAACGGAGACAAACCATGTCGGTTGGGTCATGCTTGGGGGATTACAACCGGGCAACTTGGGAGCCAGCACTATAGCACAGATGGACTACAACACAGATGGATGACACAGCTGAGAGTTGAGGAACGACAGGGAAGCTTTGGACAAAATGGACTTTGTTTTAGTCAATAAACAAATGGTAACTAATCTAACAATTCAACTATGGTTCATTGCGCTATAGTATAAATGATAATGCTGTGACTGTCAAAGAATGCCCTACCAGTAACCCTTTTGGCAGTTTATTTCTACCAGTAATTATATTTCTGTGCGTGTTCAGAGCTTATGTGGAAGCTTGTAAAAATTAAAGGGAACTGTTACAGCACAAATACACTGGAAGTGCAATAAATATAAATTTTTGGTTTCTCTTTTTATATCCAGCCATATTGATATGGTTCCTGACTTCTCTCACTGTTTTCAAGTAGTAGCCTAATAGTTAAACAACTGATCCATGGGGTGATTGTTTTACATCCGTGGTTTCTTCACTTTACAGAATCTATGCATGTACTGTATCAACCCCAAACGCAGAAAACATTCAGCCCTTTAGAAGTGATGAAGCCAACAACTTTGCTTTTTAACAGACAGCAGTCGTTTGTTCGGTAGAATGTCTCTACCATGACTTAAAGATAAACCTCCAAAGTACAATGAGTCATCACAATACTAACCTAACATGACCCAGGAAGAAGGAAACTAAAATGGTGTTTCATTTTGTATTCCACTTCGGAGCATCATTAAAATTAAAGAGCACCCCCCCCCCCCCCCCCCCCCCCGACTCTCTATTCAGCAAAAAAACAAAATCAGATTTTTTTTTCCCGAAGAGGGAGCTGAGGCGATATGGTAGAGAGTTCAATTCTCTTACTAAAGGAATAGATTTCATGCTGTAGTATGGCTTCAGGGTGAGGCAGAACCTTATTCAATTCTGACCGCTCTGGGACTAGAGTAGCTAAAAATAGATCTCATTAATTCTGCTGTTGAGATGCTGCAACAGAGTGATTTAAGAGAAACTTGCAGCACCAACACTGGAGAGTGTTTAATAACCTTTTGTTATATTAAATGCCACAGATCGACTCAAACAAATGATGCAATAAAACAAAGAAAAAAGCGATTTCTCGCGTTTCTGTTTATTGAATTGCTCTGTAAGGTCAGAAGAAAACACAGAGAGGCAGATCATTTTCACAAGTTCTTTACAGTAGCAATAGAACTGTAGCTATTCAAAAAAGGTCAAGCAAGAATGATTAATGCTTATGTCAAATATGACACAGAGCAGGGCTACATGACCTTCCAAGTAATGCATTGTACTGACAAGGAATATTTTCCTCTCAATTGTAGCTACAACACATCACCAAAAATGAATTTGAGGGGTTTCTGTTTCTATTATCAGCTTGACATAAAACACTTCTCTTTTTTGTAGCATTCTCATACGGGACCCTAAAAGGTTCTACGGTGCCACTCAGATAAGTTCATTCATGATAGGACCAGCAAAATGAGGCAGGGCAACCATCTGCGTCTTGTTCATAACCAGCAACCATTATCTTAATTCAAACTCATAAAGACTGATAAAACTACCACAGCAGCACTGAAGTAAAATCAGACTTCCACAGCACTGTGCAAGTTACACTGCAGCTGAAGGCAAAAAAATAACAACAGGATCACACTTTACTGAGGCAGCTGGCAGTGAAGCAGCAAACAAGTAGAATAAAATGATTGATCACTTCAGAAATTGAAACCGATGTGCTGAGGAGTGCTGACAACGGCTAAAACTCCCCTGCCTCTAAAAAATATTCAGATGCTAATGAGGGCCCATGCCTTAGCACCAGTCAGGGGGTCCCCTGAGAGGGAAGTGACACTCTGCACATACAACATAGTAAGACACTGTACTGCGGATCTCTAAAAGAAGAGAGAGAGAGGAGAGAGATGCAGCACTGCTCAAGTGATAAGAAGGTCAAGAGATGAGGCCTATTAATGATAACATTACACTTAATCGCAAACCATTATGACCATAAACAACTTGCATTATTTAAAGGCTACAGTCAAATGCACTTCACCTCATCTGTCCATCTATTCTGTTTGTTGTTATTCTGCCAGTCGGAAAAACTGGATGCACAAGAGAAGATCAGAAGTACTTACATTAGTTCATTCTGGTAAGCACAGAGAAGTTAGACAAAAGGCTCTCCAACCTCCAGCACCTCAGTAAATCCAGCAGGAGATTCCTGCAGACGTACATCAGCAGCCTCGGTGCATGACCGCACCAATCAGTGCTGGGAAGGAAGTGCCCCCACCTTCCTTTCCTCTCTCTTTTCTTAGCTGTGAACAAGTGAAATTACGACCACAGGTGAGGGATTATGAAACACGCCCTGCAGATACACCCTAACGGCTCCTCTGTCTCACACGGCTCTGTGTCCTCTCCCAACATGTTTCTTCAGAATGTATCCCTCCCTCCAACTCTCTCCTTACACGCTCGTGGGATCGAAGCAAATCCCCTCTGCCTTGGCAGCGATCTGTGTGGGATCTGCAGTTCCGCTACAGCATGGGACTCCTCTGTACTAGCGAACATCCATCCGCAGTGTAAACTGCTGTATCGGACTTAACCCTCAAGGTGCCGTATTGAACCAGAGCACAATCTATCAATTCTCTCTGCATGTGGGACAGTATAATGCCCCTCCTCCCCAGGTGTGCTGCATTACTTGCATAAATTATGCTCAATGTGTCAGTGACTGAGCATACAGAATGACAAACATCAAACTATATGTTGGCTTTGAGTTTCAAGACTGCAGATGAGATGATTATCTAAAGCAAACATAAACATACACATAACTGAATCTCACCAGTAGCAAGGTTACCAAAATCCAAAGAGCAAAGTGGATGAAAATAAATCTGGAAATCTGAGACGATAGAGGGCCAAGAAGAAATCAAAGAAGCACATGTGACTCGTGTAATATCCCATATTCAACAACATATGTCAAGGAAATCTGTTATCTGAGAAGAAACTGTAGAGCAGCATGGTACTATACGATAGCCTTTTACTATGGATTTATTGATTCAAGTTTAAAATAACATGGCAGCAAAAAGGTTGGAAGCTCTTATTTTATTAGGTTTTATGAAGTAGAATCCAAGGTATTTCAATAATATCAAGTGTTCAGTATAAAATAACTTAAACAACCTCTTTACAATCCTCTGAAATAAAGTGAAGGAAGTGTTGGGAAATACATGCTACTATGGCAATAAACAGTAAAAAGGTAAACAAAACATGGCAAAATAGTTAAGAGTGTTTACATCTGTTCAGCCATCTTCTACTGCCACTGTCAAGACATATATGTGTTTTGTATGCAGGGACATACTGCATGGTTGCACAATCAAGTTGAATTCATCCTTGAGCGATTTCAAGCATCTTCAATATGTGCCAACCACAAACCATTTTAGTCAGTAAAGAGCTGCTTTTGTCCTCATTCACCACCAACAAGGAAAGAAAAGGCTGGGTTCCCTTCCTCTTTACAATCAAACATTTGATATGGGTCATGTTGAAAAGAGACACAAACACGTATTAAACTAATGCACTTCATCACATAACATTAGAGCTGTAATGATACTGCAGTTCCAGTTCAGTTAATGCCTCTTTTGAGTCCAGCAGATCAACTGCAATTTGTAATGTCAATAGCACTAGAAAACATGCATCATCTAAATACAAAATACATAACGGAAGTATATTCTATGGGCCATTGTAGACATTAACTACGCAAATGAATAAATCATCTTAAAATCAGTGATATTGGTGTAACGGCAGAATAATTACATGATTGACATGTATTAGTGTTAATTGTGAAACTGTTGAAGTAGTAACATAATGAAAGCTCCATGGGCTACAATGCCAGCAATGCAGCAGGGTTGGATTGGGGGTGTGCATTACGGAAGACCGGACCATGACTCGACACCATGGATATTAGCACCCAGTATTCTTACCCGGTTTCTGATGTGTTACACAACTACACAACCACAAAGCTATTTACTCAGCCTCTTGCACTTAAATATCCCTCAGTGGTCGTTATGGAACGTTTCTTCTGCTGCTTCATCATATTCCTGACATTTATGAGGCTGTTATTAAAAGTAATACTGTATGTTAGGGCATCATTTGCATAGACTTTGTCATGCTTCTTTAAATAGACTAACCAGCAGTGGCAGCTGACAGGAAGCAGTATGCCTCAAGAGAAAATAACCAAGTGACTCAGGTAAGTATGGATATCAGAGAAAAGAACATGCAAAATATTTCCAATTCACACACAGAACAGAGCAATCAGTACAACGATGGATTCAAGAAAACAAAGACAAATCCGTGGTTTGATAGCCTGTGATACAGTGGAACATACAATTCAACTGAGAGTTATACATAATGTTTTCATGTAGATTTATCAGCCCTGTGATACATGAAGTATACACCAAACCAAAGCCACATGGGTCATGACATCTCAGTTATCAGTCAGGATAATGATCGAGTCAGACAGACATGACAGACACCCAGTCACCACTGGCAAAGGAGACGGGTTAAATTTACATCCCTCAAAGCACAGCCTGGGAGCGGCGACAGATTCCACACATAGTTTGTACCCTCCAATGACTTATGTCTTCCATCCTCAAAATTAATTACTTCCACATCAAGAAAAGAAGGCATGTAGAAAAGCCAAGTTGCTAATCTCTGAAATCCGGGTGCAACCACTGTCTTCCCTTACCGATAACAGACAACAGACATCCAATAACAGAGTGTAACATCAATTAACTTATGGATCACTTGTCTATTCCCATTTTTTTTTCTTTTACCATGTATTATTACAAGACCAATTCATATAAAAAAAGATTTTTTTTTGGCCACGTCAGCTCTGATACCTGAATCAGGACACTATACAAGTTGACTGCAAAGCCGATGACTCAAAATCTGAAGAATCATATTAGCATGGTTCCTTAAGGCAGTTTCAGACACTACGACTGAAATCCTCGAGGGTAGAAACCCGATTCCCAGAGCAAATACAGTTTTGCTACAGCCTCATCTGCTAAATTTTCTTTTTCATTTAAGTTAACAGTTCATTCATACGACTTAGTTTTCAGTTCTGGGAAAGAAACTGACCCCCGACCAAGTGTGACGACACAAAAGGTGTTGGTGGAGGTGGTCTAGGAAGCATTTCCGAACATGATTTCAGTCTGCTAGTGCTTCTGTTCTTTTAATAACCAGCATTTACTGATTTGGTTTCAAGTTCCAGCATAGAAAGCCAGCAGGCAACTCTAATTCAATGTGATAAACTTAAAAATAAACTGTCAACACTGCAATTAACAAGTGGCCAGACTAGATTAGTTTCAACTACAGGTCAACCAATAGATTTTAAAAGGTCAATAAAATTATGATTGTTTGAAGCATGAAAAAGGTCACCCATCCACCAAAACCCTATCTCCATCCAAAACCTAAACCTTCAATCCTGTCAAGCATTTACTATTTCTAACTTTATAAGGACTTTACTGGATAGAAGATAAACTGAAGATCTGACTTCAGTTAAAGTAATAAATACTTGAATAAATCAAATTGGATTGTCAAATATCACACTCAAAGTACCTGATCAAAAACATTCTGAATCTGAACATGATATTTGCAGTGGGAAATCTATTTTTTGAGCTGTCATACTCATTTGGAGCTAATTTCTGCTGATGCTGATGTTTGTTAAAAGTCCTATCGACACTAATTAATCAGTTTTCTGTCTCTATTCCCGAGAGTGCGAGTGCTTCTAAGTACCTCAAGTATTTTTCAATTAATTACTTTAAATTCAATCTGAATAGAGATACAGACTGCATGCATTCATGTGATATTCATCCAGCAACCTAATGCAGCTTAAAAAAGGATCATACTACAAAAACTAAAATTGATCTTTAATCTGGGAGAGTCCATGATCATAACCAGAGCCTAAACACCCAGACTGGGAACTCTGTGAGCCCAGTGGAAGTTATCAGTGCCGCACACAGAGCACACAAGAGGGCAGGAATGTGCTGATAAGCTGTGTGCCACTGACCTGCACCCCGCCTCCTCTCCATCACTGTGATTGAAATGAGGACAGTAACGCCAATGAAAAACAGTAATGATAAGGGACGCTTCTACACTATAAGAAAAAGGAGGTTCATGCTGAAATGTGATTGATGAGAGGATCTGCAAGCCTTGTTACCCTGATAATTCCACACCCCTTTCAAAAGGGATTTACGATGGATGTGATTTATACAAGACTATTCAAGCTTCTGTATCACTGAAGACATAACCATAATGTAAATGTGCCATTTGTTAACAGAGCCTTACGATACAATGAGAACATGGGCTTTAAAGTCAGATTTTTAAGAGGCGTCTTTTACAGTGTGAGAGCAATGAACTTTTAATGTCTACAGTAATGTTCAGTTAGTGTGCCAGTGACTCACCTTTTCCTAAATCTTGCCTCAGGTGCTGGTAGTGAAAATGTGTAAGGAAGTAGAGGAGAAACTCCTTATAGTAAATTAAAATTGGCTAAAAAGTTCTATCTACTATGTGTGGTACTTTATTTTCATTTATATCTATCAGTATGTGGCTACAAAAATCACTTTTATTCATCTCAAACCAGTAGAGCTACAGCAAGAATGTGTATGTACCATTGAATATAAGGAGAGATAGACAATTGTGCTTGGCTGCAGAGAAAAACAGACAATCTTCCTAAATAAAAACAGAATTTCCCTGGTTGGGATCAATAAAATATATCTATCTACCTAAAACAAAAAAAGATTTGACTCATGCACACAAAAGGGGAAAACAAGACATTGTTTTGGATAGTATAGCTCTAATTACACAATTATAATCCCTAGTGTATGAATATTTCAGGATAAGTCATTAGTTTTCCTTTTTACTGTGGTAGCACCTCCAGGCTTTCAGTAACACTGAAACACAGTTCAACAAACCATTTTTGGCATTCCTCCTCTGCAGCCCATCTCTTCACAGTTACACCATTAATCTATTGAAAGAGGAACCCAAGGCCATCTACTTTGATTTCTTTCATATCAATATAGTCTGTCACTTATTTGAGAAATAATATAAAAACACTATAATAGCAACAGGATAAGCTACTTTACTGCACATAATCTCAAAAGATACACAAGCTACAACACTGCAGTTATGTTTGCCTTAAGTAGGCAAAATATCGAACATATTTGTCCTTCCAAAACCACAATGACTCAGATGACTGCTGTTCCCATGACAGCTTAGGGCAACATGATTTACAGGCCAACATGTATGGCTGCCCTTGAGCAACTGGATATTCTTATCTCCAGCGACATGTTTGAATGACCCATCCCCTTCATAACAATGGCATCTATTTTTTTTTAATAAAAATATAATCTTGCAGTGAAATATCTAATGTTTCCTACAAATAATATCTGTACTCCATGATTTGACAAATCAGTTGTATTGTCTTGCTACCATTTCCAAGTATTTACGTTGCAATCATGACACCAGTGATCTAGACATGGTAGAAGTTCTGAGGGAATTCAATACTGAGATGCATAATTAGATTCATCATGCTACCATTTAAAGACATGCCAGATATAGCTGATAAATGTCCTTTGAATATGAACTCAATTATCCAATCTAAATAGGACAGCTCTGACACTACAAAATACTATGACAGGGCAGTTCCCAAAATATCTTAATACAATGTGAATGACACTGACATAATTTAACGTCTCAACAATCTCATGTTTTAGGGAATTACTTGTGATGCATTTATGCAATATGTAATTCAGATGTAACAATCAAAAAGGTGCAGGCCGTCAGTGATTAGTTTCTTGAGTTAAGTACCTCTAAATTTCATAGTCAGTATGAATAAAAATGAAGGTAAATGATGATTATTTGTATCCTAGGTCATGTGCTCAGCTCTGATCAATAATGCTGATGTTATAATATGCCATCTCTCAGCTGTACATTTTTTTACGACAATCATGGGAGTGGGAAGTGTAGCATTTCTAAACAAGACAACGTCACCCGTCCTTACTGTAAGTTAGTACGTGTAATTATGACTCCGTTACAGCAACTGTCAACAAGAAAAATGAATAAAATCAATAACTACAGCTCTCGTGTTCACGTTTAATATTCAACAGGTGACGGCTGGTGCTTTACTTTCTTGTTAAGTGCATTGGTAGGAACATAAAATAGTTAGCTTGGATGTGTTTAGCCAAACACCAGCTGCAGCCACAGAAAAGCCCCCACGTACAGCTAACGTGACAGTACGATATCAAAACAGCTGGTTAACTGCACGTTCAGCTGCACAGAGAGGTAGAGATTTAAGTGTTACAAAATCAGAATCAGTCAACAGGCTAACCCTAGCCAACTGCTACCTAGCTTTACCCACTTTGGCTTCACTAGTTGACCATCACAACAAGGTGGGCCACCGCATGACCTTCCCTTTAATTAGGAAAACTGATGTCATATTTCTGGCAACCGACCTCACTACACCACTCCCCTCCTTGCCTCTCGCAGTCTGACACTTGATAAATCTTGTGCCCCTTTTATAGTGCCTTGATCAAACCATCCCCTAGCTGGCCGACATTTTGTTCCAGCAGCTAGGCTAGCTCTTCCCAGCTAACGTTACCTGGACGCTCCGCGCACTTGACGTGGGAGCGAGTCATCCGCCCGATGACAGCTCGACCGCAAGGCATTTTGTGACTTAATATTTCAGTCTACAGAACCTGCACTAAAAATAAAGCAGTGAGCATTGTTATTCACGCCATCAATGAGAAGATAACATTAGCATATCGGAGAAGTAGCTAACAATTAGCACAGCTAGCACGGAGGCAGCTAAGTTACCTCGACTTGTACCGTTATCGCTCGCTCGTGCCCGCAGGGGGACACACATCCAGTCAGCTCCTGCGGCTGGAGCAAAAAAATGCCTCCCAGATATCGTACTCACGAATAACTCAGGAAACCCATTCACCTTAGCAAAAGCAACGGTCCTCCCAACGAGCTTGTGAAAATCTCACAGGAGAGGAATGAAAAGATCTTCCTGCTGTGGCTCCAGAGCAGCAGCCGCCGCACTGCAATGGCAGGCAGTGGATGAAGCCTTCGTCCCCCCCTCTACTCTCACACTTCGGCTGCCTTCACCGCCGCGGTGACAGTGACAGGTTCGCTTGGAAGAAACCATTCCGTTTTGTCCGCGGGGGGGTGGGGAGCGGGGATGCAGAGAGGCTGTCCACAGCAGCCGCAGCAGCAGCAGCAGCTATCCAGCAGCATCAAGCGCCATTCCAGCGTGAGAACGAACGGGCGTCCATGGGAGAGAGAAAATGTGCCGATGAAGCCTTATCCCCTGCTACAGTCAACATATCCGTGCCCTTTACGTTTGAAGGAATGGATGCGACTATTATCAGCCAGCCATATATTGCAAATGCATCGATTAATAATAATTTTTAAAAATTGTATCATTATCAGTATGCAGATAACAAAGGTCTTCATAGTTATGACAGAAAAATATCCGATCAATTCTGAAACATGAAAACATCTGCAATGTAATAGCTTATGTTGTATAAATATTACAGTGTTGTTATTAACAGAGTAGGCTATTAAGTTAACACATTGATAATATAATTCATGTATTATTGACATGATTATTTCTACAAAAATAGGGCGTTACTCTTTATGTGGCCCATGGAAGAAACTCATCTTATGGACCACACATTTTAACTTCTTGCATTTAAGCCCATTGTTTCCATATTGGTTTTGATTCATTGATTGGTTACTTTTTTAAAAAAAATTCTGGGCAGTTTTCGTTCTAATATTAATAAAAGGCCTCACAAAAAACGTCTCTACCAGAAAGTCTGTAAGAAATCATGAGATATAACCTGATCACGCAGCAGGACAATGTGACATAAACAGTGATGCGCAGATGTAAAACTACATGTACCTGAACTACAGAGTTAAACTGCAGTTTGCTGTAGCTTACTGGTAGTTGAATTACATTCCTAATTTTGTGCTGCATCAAATAGTTCACGTACTTTTTGGGTAGTATTTTGTAGCTTATTGCAATTGCAAACTACAATTTTGGGCAACAACATAAAATTCAGGGTTGTTTTTTTTTTTTGGTTTTTAGAGTTATTTTGTCTCATATAAATTGTATTTCACCACTGAACGTAAAAAAGTCCCTTTTTCTTTCATCCTGACTTGCTTTGAAGGCATGATCATGTCACGTTATGACAGCCAATGCTGCCTGTGATTGGTTTGTCCTGGCACCATTCCAATGCTTCACAGATGTGCAATCATTACTAAACCAACAGTGCCACCCCGCATAGTGACCCCCCCCCCGGCCATATTTTGTTTCATTTATATCAGATGTACATTCTCTGTTTAACGCTGAAAATAAAAAGTTGTTACTAAAACCACTTTTTTATTCGTAGTTTTACACTGCCATGCTAAACTAGTTCACTTGCAAAGTAGCTTCCCCAGCACTGGGCACAAAACTATAAATATTCCGAGTATATTTCCACTTATATGTATTACAAGTATAAGCATAAGTATGTGTATATGTTCCCACTTAAACTTTGTGTGGGGAAGGTATTTTTGTAAATCTTTACATTTGCAATGTAATTACTTTTGTAACTGAGAAGAACATGCAACAACAGGATACTATTCTTATAGTCTTAGAATATCTTAGGATACTATATCTTGTGCTGTAAGTGCTGACAAGTCTAGTCAAGTGTATATATTACATGTATTTCTACAGCAAGGAGCAACATAAATACAGGAGTTTGTGATGTTTTTCTTGGCCTGACTTGATAAATCACTTGAGTGATTTGCCATCCTTGAAACAAATTACACCACAAGGACAAGATAGTATGAGTATGAGTATGTGTATGCTTTAAAAGGAAAAAAATCATATGTGAGATCTTTTGTATAAATGTTGCATATTGCTTGAACACATACGCAGAAGAAAGAAGAGAAAAAGCTATTTAGAAATCACTTCTAACTAAAACAAGCATAAACTTTTTTATAGAGAAAGCTGAGGTAGGCTCCTTAAGTAGTAATGACATGCTGCATGAAGCCATTTAAAATGCAGAGGATACTAAAATCCACCCTACAGTCACAGTGTTCAATACTCTTTCCCATGGGGTATACAGATTAAATCAATATACAGTAGAATGTAAATTGTGCACTGCACCAAACTCCACTTTTAAGACTCTATTGCATGCACTTTAGTTTTTGTGCTGGCTATCCAGAAGTACCTAATCCTATGCAGCACCTTCTGTTGTGTATTTTATCACTTTGAGATTGTGTGACCGTTCTTGTCACCTCTACCTCTGGCACTAATGAGTGCAGAAGAAGATAGGGGCTGAATGTAATGCTGGAGGAGCACAGAGGTCCTGCAATGTTGCTGACGTAAGGAGACTTGCTGCAGTTTCCATTGGAGGATCAGAAGGAGAGGGGGGCGGGGGCATCTTGAATGGAAGAATGTGAGTTGGCCAAGGTCATAAGTATTAGATAAACAAGGGCAATCTTACATTTCCTGTGGAAAAACAAAATATAATAAACAGCATCATGTCTTGTAAATATAAAACTCCATAAATACAATAAATGAAATGAAAACGTGACCTGCAGATTTTCACTGATGCTATAAAAGACAACCCTTTGACCATATGTCCGGATAGCATATGTCACAGAGCATGAAAGACTCTTAGCTGATGGCTGTTGTCATCATGAATTATCATCATGTAGAATAGAATTAAAAGAAGTTAATGAATTTGAGCAGAAAAATATAATCAAGTATAATACCCCCCCACCATCTTTATGAGAATAAATTGGCTTAGATGTAATCATTCTCTGCTTAATGTATCTCTGTTGAAGCCCTTGAAATACCCTCTGTTAATGCTACGACAGTGTTTGCATCACTGACTCCAACAGCACAGAGGGAGTTTCACATGCCGTGCAACAGAATTATGCAGCCCCTCTCTCTCATCAGCACATTTAGAAGCAGAAACAGGATCCAAACTAGAGTATGACTGCAGGAACAAATCACACGAGTGGAGAAGCAAATTAGAAATTCACAGCAGGTTGGTTTTTAGAGTGCACTGGCCCTGACAGTGAGAGAGTCACCTCTTGGCTGTACAGGTCAAGAAAACCGCCTACTAAGCAAAGGTTGGCATGGCTATCTATGAGCTTTAATGATTGCAGCTATCAAGTGACATGACAGACATTAAACATAGCACTGCAGCAGAAGAAAATAAATGCATTTGTTCAATAGAAACGTGAGAGAGAAATGACAATATCCGATGCCAGGTTGCCAAAGCTGTAAGATGATACACAAAACTTTGTGTTTCTTATCTTGTTATCTGGTCTTTACTTTTTACAAATTGGAGTACATCAGTGTAATCCCATAATGGAGTGGGCTGGCTACTGTACAGAGGCTTATATTTCTGTGATTTCAGTGTTGTCCTCTGTCAGTATCAGTGACCTCCAGCATGAGAAAGCAACACACCGATTTGACAGCCAGCCCATTAGTTCAGAACAGGAATTCCTTACTCAAGGTTTCATAATGCTACACGATTACACTCTGCAGCACATTCAGAGCTGAACAGACAGACGGTGGTCCATGATCTAGCAAGCATACCACCTTGTAAAGTCAGCAGTAAAAAAACACTTATCAAAAGGTGCTTTATAGAAGAATGAAGTGTGACCTCTATGAAGCTGAACTGAAGATGTGCAGCAGTAAAATGCAATTGAAGCACGACTTTGGCTACAGCCTCCTGATCTCTGTCCAGCTTATTAGCAGCTGATTTTACAGTATGTGATTGTACCACCTGTCTCACAAAACGAAACACCTCATCATTCATCTGGAGTGTTGAATTTAGTTTCACTTTGCATATATGATAGCAAGCATTTTGGATGACAGTGATGCATATATTTAGTCTTTTAGCTTTTCTGTACTATGCTTATAAACAGCTAAATAAACAAGAAATACCAGCAGATTTTACCTTTAACCTTTTTTTTAGTTTGTCTATTTTATTAGAGCTGTACAGTTATAATACTGTTACCAGTGACATTGCTGTGTGTTTCATCTTTTGTTGTGGATTGAAGATTCTTGGTATTGTTTTTTTGCAGTGGGATTGCAACAACAATACCACTGAAGTATATAAAGCAAAATATTCTAATTATGACCATGTTAACTAAAGGACTCCAGAATGTTTAGTGTCATGCATGCACAAAACATCTTTGGAATTTGTGAGACATGCAACCTTGTGTTTTACATGTTGCTGCATATTGCAGATGCATGCTTGACATCGCTGGTGTTGCACTGACTGCAGTAGAATGTAACAATAAAACCACTGAAGTACAAGAAACAAAACATTTAATTATCGGGGTTATGTTAGCTGAATGGATCCCAATCAAAATCAATCTCAGTCTTGTGATTTCTGCATGTGCACAGTGTGGTTTTGGAGATATCATGCACATACACACCATTTTTAAACAGTCCTGCAAAGATAAAGTGTTTCAAAAAGCAGGAAGACAAGTGACCAAATAGTGCTGAAAAAGAGGCAGAAAAAAGAGAAGACAGAAAGAGAGAGAGAG
Organism: Ostorhinchus rueppellii; assembly: GCA_030068375.1. Lineage (NCBI taxonomy): Eukaryota > Metazoa > Chordata > Actinopteri > Kurtiformes > Apogonidae > Ostorhinchus > Ostorhinchus rueppellii. The sequence goes on along the minus strand of JAQQZY010000024.1, from coordinate 17,789,078 downwards.
AGAGAGAGAGAGAGAGAGAGAGAGAGAGAGAGAGAGAGAGAGAGAGAGAGAGAAAGAAACATCATCTGACACTGAATACACAGGATGTGATTGACAAAGCATAAATCTGGATTTACTGATTCATACATTTCAAAGCGAAAATCAGAACCCATGTTCAGGGAGGAAATACATATTTTTGAAGATTCCCCAAATGAACCTCTAATCTCCATGTCATTTTCCCCACCAACAGCTGAGAACTCAGACATATCAGGTGACTTGAAAAGACCTCGCAGCCACAGCCTGCAGATCATGTGACAAAAGGCGTGCTGTCAGTGCAGGCCATCAACATTTAAATCCTCTCTGGATCAAACTACAGCATCATGTACACTAGGAAAGAAGCAATCACCTAAGTATGTTTATCCCAGGAGGGGAGCACAAATGCTAATAAAGATGGACAATTCCAATCAGTTAATGTGGATGTTTGTATGACAGACAGGTAGCAGGAAACTGGTGAGTTGAATTATTTTGCTTTTGAGCACATGCCCAGAGAGTAAAGTTAAATGCAAAGCTGAATTCTTTTGGGGAATAAAGCATTTTAAAGCAGCAGAATCTTGAACAGTTCAGTTCTAACTTTACATACAGCCGCAGATGGTCAAAGCAGGTGAATGATCCATGTTAATTAACTGGGAACCGTGTTTTGTTTATGTAAACTCTTCCATATTTTTCAAAATGACAAAATCACTGAATTACCTGAACAAACTCAGTGGCGTCACCTCCCAATCTGTTTGACCTGTGTTGTGAACTTGTTGTTAAATAATTAATGAAGTGACTGTGTTTTTATTAGTTTTTTTTTTTTTTTTTTTAATCATCCATCATATAGGCTTTTAAATTAGTTTGGATTCAAACAGGGTACTGTGTTCATGGTTTTTTTCCCCCAGGAGAGTAACCTCACTCAGGATGAGACTAAAGCAATTAGGGGCCTTGGTGGTGTGGGATCAGGTGCTCCCTTTGGACCAGGCCGAGGGGTATTGTGGAGGGCAGGTGATGGTGGTAACAGAGACAGGAGGAAAAAGAGAGAAAAATCACCCAGGGGTAATTTACCGCACTGCGGAAAGAAGCCAGACAATACTATAAATCTCCAACGCTACTTGGTTCAACTGGAAATTAATTTTATCACAACTACAGGTTGACTCATTGATGAAACCAATAAGGAAGAAAATTCAACCTGCTTTTTTAGTGGAGCAAACAGTGCATGGTTGCACTCTGTGCAATCCATCAGAAGAGTGGAGGGCTTAAGTGTATGTTTGCCTCCTTGGCATCACCAACCACACAAGCATCATTAGACCTCATTCTACACTTCCACTTCTTTTGGCTTCACTGCCCTGCTGCTTCTAAGAATAAAACTTTGCTAGATAAACAAAAAAACACCCCTGTAACCACGCTCCAAAGCTAAAGATTCAGCTAAACCCAATATACCAACTGCACATCCAACCTCTCTTTTTCGATTGTGAGCTATGCAAACATGGATGTTCCTGCACATTTAAGTAGTAAAACTCTGCCCTCTGCAGGGCTCTGGCTGAACGATATTTATCTGCATCAAGTCAGACTGTGTCAAGCCTCACAAGGGGGAAAAACTATGGGAAGAATAATTTATGGTGGCGTGAAAAAAAATGAGGAAGAGTGGTTCTGCGTGATTTCAACCCTGCTGGCTGATGATGCACGCCTGAATTAATGGAGGGAGACACAAAAAGGAGTTGGGGTTGTTCACCCACGGGCCAGCCGTGATGGGATGCTCCTAAGTCTAAACAGCATATGGTGCCTCCCTGGGCATCAACACACAACCCACATGTCCAGCAACACAGCATGAAACACACACACGCTACTTACACACAAACACACTATTTACACAAGAGAAGCAAACTCCAATGTGCACAAAATGAACACACACTTTCTTCTTTCATTCATTTTCAAACAAATTATATTTTAGCATAATGTAGAAAAAAGGCTTTCTAGAATAAAAGTTTGACTTTTGCTTTATTTTGTATTTGTTAATATAAAAATTTTCCTGTAACTGAAAAATTTAACTGAAGGTACCAGAAAAATGATAAAGTTTTAGCACATTTTGCTGAAGTTTGGACACACTAGTGTCTCCCACTGGTTAAATTTAGCTGGAATGTGTTATGACAAATTTAGATGTGCTTTGTTCAAACATGATTTCTTTGTAAATGAAAAATCATGCTTCACAAGATTCATCTTGGTAAAAAAATAAATTTGACTAATTTCTTTGAAACAAAGCCTATTAAATTCCTGTTTTTTGGGTTTTTTTTCTCAAATTAAGCATAATTTTAGTTGAGTGCTATGCATATAATTAAATCTAATTTCATGTTAATTTCATGGTGTACATAGATCCCAATGCTTCTTGCAAGATTAAACAAGTAAATTAAATGAGTGTCAAACATCCCTGAAAATGACATAATTGCTTTTATAAATAAATAATTCATAATCATTGAACAACACTGGTCTTTAACTCCTCACATAATGCTGAAGGATACGAGTCCATTAAAGAATATTATGTCACATTATAGTATTTGATAACAGCTGATAAATATAAGCAAAGACGGAATATATTTGCTGTAAAATCTCATTCCAGCTCCAAAAAATGTCACCTCTAGAAAAACAGTATGTGTTCATTTTGTGATAATCAATCAACAGACAATGTAATCCCTGGAGCATCCACAACCTTGAGCATTAAGCCCTATGATTGATTAAGTTGTCTTAAGAAAACCTTTCCAGTGTGTCATTCTTCATGCCTGACTTCCACACCAGGGCCACCATCTTGATTTCTACAAATATTACATCATCCTGCTGCTTGTCCTTCACCTGACCCCCTCACTCAGTTGCTCAAACGGGTGAGGAGAAACATCTGATCATCAAGAGCTCACTCAAAATAAGCCAAGATTTTAACAAGAGGCTGTTACTGTGGTACAAATAGATTAGGATATACTTTTAGAAAATAGAAAGTGTTGCATGAGATGTTGGTTTAGAGCTACATTTTCACTAATCCACAGCGGCTGATGGTGCTTACTGTCCAGGTCTGTCCTCCTGTCATAAATCATGAGGGAAAGTCAATAGAGTTGTTGGGATTTATGTGGGTTTGAGTCTCCTCTCCTGAAATGATTTGTTGTAGATGAGGGATGCAAGCACAACCATAAAAACAATTCAGAAGCGCAAGTCATTTTCTTCAAATCTCTGACATCCAAGGACTGTGCCGTTTCTTATCTACGCACTGCAACCTTTAAAGAATGAATGAGTTTTGATCCTGTTCGGATTTTTGTTGAATGGATGTGAAATAAACTACGCAACATGCAGAAAAGTAGATGAGTGCATGAGAAACAGCATCCCCCCCTTGTTATTTGTGCTTTGTTTGTTTGTTTTTCTTTCACTACTATTACTGTAAAAGTGACTTAAAAAAAACAACACAACCACATACTAATAATATTAGTATACATTTTTTTTCATGGCTGGTGCTGATACTGATCTGTACTAACTAAGAGGATCAATGTAGATATATGGAACTGTGACCAATTTGTGGAAAAATGAACAGGATATTGCAAAAACGTTGTCTCAAGGAACTGGTTAAAGAGTGAACCTAAGGGACCACAGCAACAGTTGGACATGATAGAGAAAATATATACTATGGAAAAATTAACATTTCTTCTGAGGATTAAGATGGGAACTTTTAGTCGAAGATGGAAGAAATGGACAATATTCAAAGACACAAATTCTTGTTTCCACACTGTAAAAAGTAAAACATGAATAAACTTCAAAAATTTTCTTCAATAGGTCACACATAAATAAAAAAAAAAAATAGTTGAGTGAACCAAATTAATTACATTGAATATAATTTAATGTAATTCAATTTGGTTCACTCAACAAAATTGTTCTATGTGTGACCTATTGAAGAAAAATTTTTGATTCGTGTTTTACTTTTTACAGTGCAGTTCTGACAGAAAAGTAGATGAGTGCATGAGAAACAGCATCTCCCCTTGTTATTTCGTTCTTTGTTTGTGTGTTTGTTTTTCTTTCACTACTATTACTGTAAAAGTGAATCAAAAATTGAAATAAAAAAAATGAACAGGATGTCAAATTTTAGAAAACCTTGTTTGCTTCGTTCACGTTTCAATGATATTCATGGTCAAGTTTTATATTGAACTAAAGGAATTATAGGAAATGCATTAAAAATAAAACTTCCTTGCTCATTTCACTGTTGAAAAATACATAATTACCTCGGCCAAGGAGGTTATGTTTTACTGTGCGTTTGTTTGTTTGTTTGTTACCATCCGACTTTGTTTGTTAGCAACATAACT
>JAQQZY010000024.1:17752244-17765781 GCA_030068375.1 Ostorhinchus rueppellii | reverse complement strand
CACTTCACCCTCCTTGCCTCCAGTGTTACTTGCACTGGTGTATGAATGTGTGTCCAGGACTCTCTTGAAAAAGAGTTTCTTAATCTCAATGGGACTTTCCTGGTTAAATAAAGGTTTAAAAGGAAAAATCAGAGACACAATGAAACTGAACTTGAGCCACTTTTATGTCCTACAGAAACCATCCACCATCCAGTTAAACGGGCACTTCGCTAACACTGACAGTGTCAGGGGAACAAATCCCTCTGAGGCTGATGCTGCTAAAAATGAATGCACTCATGGCACTGCTCTATGGAACGTATACATGTGTCATGCTAATCTGCTGCACTGGATCTGTGTGGGCATGTTTTTGGCTAAAATGATGTCAAATGGAACAGAAACATTTATATCAACCAGAATATGAGATCAAATGGGGTATAAAAGGAGGTGAAAATCAATAAATCTTGGCCTTTCTCTCATGTGTTTCATGCTTTAGAGGCAACATAAAGCAATGCAGAGAGTGAACATCAGGCCTTTAGTGAAATTTAAAACAGACCCTTTTTGCAGTTGCCAGATTGTTACTTCTGGGTGAGTGGAAGCAGAAAAGCCTTCAGGGCATTCAGAGGAACCTAAATTCATCCAGTGCTCATATGTCCAAATATTTCTTCATGCAGTACCTTAGGCTCAGTGTGTGTGATGACTAAAATTAAAAAAACAGTCCATTTTTAAAAGTCCAGTCTTAATATACTTGTCTAGATTATTTTTGAGCAAATCCAAATGTGAGTACATGCTACTTTTCATTTTATTTATTTTATTTTTATATTATTGGACTGCTTTTCATTACCAGACCCATTCATCACTGTATTTTTCCCGTGCCACACGATGCTTAAGTAATGTCAAAATATTAATTTTGGTCCAGAACTGCATTCATTTTTTTTGCCAAGATCTTGTACTGATCATTGGAGAGTTGGCGACTGTATGTGTTCAGTCTCCTTCAGCACATCCCGGAGATTCTCAATGGGTTTTAAGTTTCTGCTTGGACAAAGCAACCAATTTGAAATATTTATATTTTTACAGCTTTTTGATTGAACAGACATAATTAATCAGATACATTATCCATAGATAATTATTCATTATAAACAAAGCCTCAGTGCCTTGTTCTAACACTATATCATCACTCAATACACATTTTCAAATGGATCTTGATTACACATAGCATAATATGATTCATATTTATTAGTCAAACATTAATGAGGCAAGTGAGAATCAGATGGTGTACAGCTCTAATAGCATCAGCGCCTTCAAAAAATGTAAGATTTACACATACACACGGCCATTTTATGTATCTGTCATCAGTAAATGTGCTTTTAATGCATAAGAATCACCTTAAGTTATATATTTATCTTTCACTGAAAAATATGAACATGGGTGGAAATGAATTTACTGCGAGTGAAATACATCAATCTATTATTTTGATGGAGGATGAAACACAGTCACATCAGATCTACAGACCAGTAAAGATTAAACTGTTGAGTGGAAAAGTCCAAAACAATATGTTCTTATTTTTTTGTATTTTCTTGCTCTTTGTAAATATTGAGTTTTTAGGTACACTCTCCGCTCTTTAAAGAAGGACCTGTAATAGTCAGTGTGTTACTTTGAGGATCATTTAATCTTATTTTTAAGAATTTAGAAAATATCATCTTAGTCAGTGTGTTTGTTTCTGCATTTACACTGGAGTCATTCATGAACTTCTGCTGTATTTGTCCTTGATTTTCTGTCATACAAGCAGATAGTGTATCCATTTATGTGTTCACTTCACTGACCGCTGTGACAAAGTTTGTCCCTTTGTCTCTGTTGTAAGATTTGAGTCTCAATGATGCTTTCATCTGGTTTCATACAGTACAAAATAAACACTTTGTCTCTATAGGAAAGCATTTTCACAGTGTTATGGTGTAATACCCAGGCTTTATGGCATCATATGGAAGCTGGCTGTATGTTTAAAGGATGATCCCACACTGAGTCTTGGCTGCACTGGTGGTGATGTCAGTGCTTCCTGTTAGTAGCCTCTTGAATCCAGTCAACACTCAACTAATACACCATTGATGAAATCATCAGAGTGCGTCTACACTCTGACAAAACTAACAGCAATGCACTCTGTCACCTCTCATTGACTCGGACGCCATTCAGGTAACTACCCAGATTAAACGGACACTACGGATCATCATTATCAGGCATGTAAGACACAGCGGTCATTAGTGGATGGGTAAACTGCTGCGGACACCCATACCTTCTCTCCCCATCACACACACATCACGGCGTGCTTATGGGAACCAGTGTGTCAGTGGGGAAGCGTTGAGACAGCAGTGGGTCAGTGGATGTGCTGCAGTCTGAGGCCCACTGCATACCCATGCACACTTCACTGCAGCACTTTGATTTCACATTGGCATCCCACCCCTGCATCTCCACTGTAATGGCTCAGAGCAGCCTGCCCCATCATTACCCTTCTCACATGAGAACCCACTGCTGACATCTTTTATTATGTGCTGCACATTTATACTAGTGCGCTCACACACAGGCACACGTGTGTACTAATAACACACTAAAGCACTTCTTTTTTTTTTTCAGGCACTAAATAGGACAGACGGGGCTGCCCTTCTTTCTTGTGTCCTTAGACTCTCTCGTCCACTTTATTCTGAACAGCAAAATCAAAGCTGGTTTGTAGGACTCGGAGGCTGCTCCCAGAGGAGACAAACCTGGACCAAAGCCCTAAGAACCACTACCGCTGTAACACTGTGATTTATTACTTTTGCAGCAAACAAAGAGGAGAAGTTCACAGAGAAAGTCCTCTTCACATGAATGCACTGCACCAAGAAGAACAAGAGTAATGAAAGGCGCACACACACACTCACACCTCAGCGCTGTCGCAGTGCTTTCTCTCTATGTGCTGTGAGGTGAGTCATCAGCACAGAGAAGCATAACCTCACAGCTCCAGCTAATCTCCCCTCTCCTCCTCCTCCACCTCCTCCTCAACCTGCCAGCATCTCATTTTCTCCACTTATGGATGAAGCCACGGTGACTTACATCATACCCGCAGCCTCACATGTACTGTGCATATAAGGCCAGACGTCAAAACACATCTGGGTGATAAATGCACACACGCTCTGAGGGGAAACGTCCTGCATTTATCCTGCAAAAAGTGTATTCACGAGGGTGTCATTGACGCGTTCAAGAATCTTTGCAAGTGTGTGATATATAGTGGCATCTGGTGGTGAAGTTGAAGATTGCAGCCTCACCTCACCCTCCCCTACAACGCCCTAAGATGCATGAAAACACCGAAGGTCCTCATTAGAGCCAGTGTTTGGTTTGTCTGTTTTAATTAAGGAGACACTGAAAGGTCAAATTATTATAATATAAAGTGATAGTTGTAAATATAAAGAAAATTAATGGAAAGGATTTCCGATTTGATGGATATTTATTTTGTTCATGTTTAATTTTGTGTCTTTTTTGGGCTTTTGAGGCTATTTTTCACAAATTCCGGGCTGTAGTGTTAACTATAGGTCGGAATTTGTCTTTTTTCTTGCCTCGAACCTTAACGTTTCCTCTTTTTTTCCCCACTCTGTGAACACGGCGTGCATTCAACTGCGATCCGTCAGTACAACTGTATCTGTACCCCAATGTGTGTCCTGTTTTTTCAATGTAATCTTGGTCAGTTGTAACTGGAAACTGAATTCCCCCTCGGGGATTAATAAAGTTATCTGAAGTCTGATGCAGGTGTAGATGCTTTTTTTTTTTTTTTTTTAATTTGAGAGAAGCTCAAAGGGACATGTTTCTGATTGAAATAATGTGTGAATGAATGGCAAACTTTAATAAATGACATTTAGGACAGAATACTGTGGATCTCTTGTTTTTCTTGGATGTAATTATGTGAAAATACATAACTTTCCTGGAAAAATATTGTTTGGATTTTGTTTCTATTAGCTCAAAAATAGTAGGTGATGGTAATGCACCTTAACACTGGATGCCACTAAGCATTAAATGAAAAAAACAAACCAACAAAAAGCGAAAACGTCCATTTTGAGGTGCCGTGGAAACATGGCAGTGCAACATGGCGGACTCTTTGGAGGCAACATGCTCCCTGTGTCTGAACAGCTCATTCTAATCTGATAAAAACACACCAATCGTCATTTTCAGTGAGATCATCCTGCTAAATCTAACACACTGGACCTTTAAGTTACGACTGAGAGATGTGATCTGTGTGTCTCTGCTGGGGTTTAATGTCACTTTAAAAAATACCACAGCCCTGTGGATATACAGTCAGCTCCACATCCATTTCCACACTCTTCTTACAGTGATGCACTTTTTTGCCCTTTAAGGCAGAAGCCTAGAGATGTGATTAAATGCTTCATGTTCGCTCGTACTCAGCAGGATACTGACCAGAGGCGGACACGAGAAGCCCAACTAATAAACACAGTGTCTCTTTGAACCTGCAGAGCTGACAATCAATCCGCTCTTTCCTGTGGATTACTAAAAGTGTGCAGCGCATAGAAGTAAAATCACACGACTTTCCTGCCAAGGTGCAATTCACCATGTGGAAGATATTCCCAGGGTGATTCCATGTTTATAACGAGCCCGGCTGCAGACATGCTTCACTGTCATACAGGGACACATGCTGGCACACACATTTTGAAGCCAAGCATCCATGACTTAAGGCAGTTTATGTCCTACTTCTCTTCAGAGTGAATAAACAAAAGATTACGCAGTTTTTATCAGCATACATGGAGCCAACCTTGACCTGGGAACAGCTTGTATGAACAGGTAATACACCAGCAGGGTCACAAGGATAAACAAGCACAACATCTCTAAGTCCTGCACTTCCTAACGCAATCAGCCTTTTGAGGGAGAAGTCAAAGAAGCATCATTACACACAGCTACACTCAAGAGACTAATATGACTCTGAATTAAAATTTCAAGAGGACTTACATCGCCTTGTACTCGTACTGCATCTCCTGTGGAAGCTCTGTGACTATTCTGGCTGTGTTTGCTGCTGTGTTGTGTGTTTCTGTCAGCCTGTCTGCGTGTGTGTCTGCGTGTGTGTCAGTGCTCAGGGCCAGACCACTGGGATAGCTGTCTCCATGCTGACTTAGCTGTCATACATTAAAGAGGCCTCCTTAACGGTCTAGAGAGCATATCAGCTTGTCTGTCCTGTCACTTCAGGCCCCCCCGCCCCCCGATCGCTACGTCAGATACACACACACATCTATACACTGTCAAATGTTCCCTGCCTTTTTCCCTCCTCCTGCTGTGTTAGCACGGCCAAGGGTACTCTCCTGGGGTCTACACACACACACACACACACACACACACACACACAGCAGAGACACCATCATTCAGTCATGACGCATCCACAGCGCCTGACACACAGTGACAAAAGCCTTCACATAACTCTGCACTGGTGCACCGGTCTGCTCCCTTTGCTCTTCCATGCACACATACAGCTCAGCATCTTTTCTGTCATTTAATTATTTGTGAGGTAAATTATTTTTTGGGCATGATTGCTTTGTTGGAAAAGGCTTAACTCGTGCAGGATTATTTCTTAAAATCAAAAAGAAAGCAGAGACTGTGCTTAAAAAAAATACTGCAGGAGAAGAATAAATGCCTGAACAGTGAATTTCATATAAATAGAAAAACACATGGTGGTGTTTGTTATAAACTAACATGTTATATGAGCCAAGACTGGATTTTAGACATGTTAAAGAGAGCTTACCTCAACATCAGCAGCTTTTATTCAATGTTTGTACAAAAAAAAGAGAAATGGGTCTAAGCCACAGGTCTAATCAACCCATAAAGACCCAAACAGTAACTGCCGACCGAAAGCATCTACTGATATAAAATACTTAATAACTTCTGATCTACTGATCCTATCAATATATGTAAATAATTGGTGTAGAATTCAGTTTATCACCTTTTCATGGTCATCAGATATGACCCATTTGGATGTTCAAAGGCTGTGTAGTTACCGTGAAGAAACCACCATCATCTACAACACTGATTCACCAGTAAAATTTACGGAGTTTGACAAAGGACAGTGGATGGAGACATTTGTTTTTATGTTCAGTTATTGATATCTTTGCTGAGAAAATCACTTTTTCTTCAGTTTTCTCTATTTCTATCACAATATCCCTCAACTTTAATTTGAGCTTTTATTATTATGATCAGTGAATTAGATATCGGAAATTATCAGATTTTTACTAGAGAGAAAGGGTAAATATAGAAGGAAATTCATTTGGGGATTGGCACAAAAGTAGCACTGGGTCTTTATGGGTTAAAAGTTTATGGGGTTGGGTTTTTTTTGATGATTTAACATAATAAACACATGAATACAGGCTTTTTAACTTTCTGATGGATTTTCCTGGAGCCTTATTTTATTTCTGAATATACTGTGAGCATCATTATGACTGGCAGTTTTGTTTAAAGTATATTCATCTGTGTCATGATTAACTTAAAATCTAATCTAACCAGTTGATTTAAGTCACACACACCACGTTTGATCCATAAACTGTCCATTCAGTTCTGTCAGTCACCAACAGTGTACGATTAGTAGCAGATTTTACTTTACTTTACTGATATAAACCTGAACTCTGATTTTTTTTTTTTTTTTTTTTTTTACCACCAAAATCTGATCAGTTTATCTTTGCAGATATGTTCCTGAGATTCATAAAAATAGATAGACATGTGATCACAGTGGCACTGATCTTTGACCTGTTTGTGTCAAATTCTGATATTCAAAGGTTGTTTTTTTTTTCTCAACATATCAGACTTTATATGTAATGAGGACACCCCCAAACACATGTGAGTGAACAAATCTAAAAACCGCAGGAAAGAGATGAGCAGCTCAATAGTTCATTACATAATAATAGTTAAAAAAAAAAAAAAATCATCTATTGCTGCTGAAAAATCTGATTTGATATTCAATAAGACTCAGAGGATTTCTAAATACTTTAAACCAACTGTCTATTGTAACTGTCTGCGCACTGATTGAAATCATTTGTTCATTTTTTGAACCACTTAATGTTTAAGAAGGTTGTGTCTGAGCCTATCCCAGCTACCAACAGGTGAACGCGAGGAATATACATACAACGTTTTAAAATGTACTGGGTCTGATCAAGCAGTAACACATGGACACATTTGGTGTTCACCAGTCTCTGTCATGTAAGCAGATAACTTATATATTTGAGTACTTTTACATTATGTATAACAAAATTTGGGGAGATTAAATTTTTAGGTGAAAAATGTCAAATTATTAAATTTTTTTTTAACCTTTACACAATCATTCAACACATGCAGTTCTCAACAGAAATCGATATCAAGTAGGACAAAACCTTTTAGACATTATGTTCAACTATATTGAAAATTAAAATGTGGAGTAAAATATTGAAAAGTCTCTGTTTTATTGACATGAGAATGTGGCAACACATGGACAGGTTACCATAGCAACACGTGGACGACTCTTTACCATTGTACTGTATGTATCACCCAAAATATATCAAAAAAGATCATTACAGAATAATCAATTGATTATCCCATTTATTTCTACCTTCTCCTCTGATATTTATTTACTTATTCATCTATCATTCTTTTACTTTTTTTCAGTTTTCATTCATTCATTATTGTTTTCTGTTTACAGTGTTATGACCTTTTCTCCTAAAACCTTTGACTGATTTCTGATTTTTGTGTACTAATCCCATTTGGACCCCCCTACTCAGACTGTCAATCTCATCTTCATTCCTGCTTCTGTTTTCATCCGAACATGCCCAATACACACAAACTAATCATTATCATACACACACACACACACACACACACATAAACTCACTTGTAAATAGTTCTCTGGTTGCACTCATCTTTGTTTTGATTAATGTCTATGAAACATTTGTTTTGTGTTGTGACCATGAACTTATATGTCTTGAAGTTCATGAATTAGTATGTCTGACTCCTGGTCTTGCATTTCCTTGGTTTTTGTTTTTCATTTTTATGTTGTGTGTTTTTGTTTGTGTAAATGTTATTATTGTTGTAATAAAATAAAATTTTAAAAAATCCTTACTTCCTAGTAGTTTCACTCAAATACCTAAATTATAAGTGACTTGAAAATTAAAAATTGGTATTATTTGGGGAAACACATGGACAGGGCCCTTTAAACGGCTCACAAATTTCAGACTCTTTCATTCATTCATCTTCTGTACCCGCTTTATCCTCACTAGGGACATGGGGGGTCGCTGGAGCCTATCCCAGCTACTTAAGGGTGAAGGCGGGGTACACCTTGGACATGTGACCAGTTCATCACGGGGCTGACATATAGAGACAAACAATCACTCTCACATTCACACCTATGGGCAATTATGTTTAACTGATTAACCAATCAGGGCATATCAGGGGAGAACATGTAAACTCCACACAGAAAGTTCCCACCATCGACGGGTGTCGGAATCAGTGTTCAAACTCATAAATATCTTAACTCATGCACTCTGTACATTCTTCCCTCACTCATGTCCTCTGGTGTCATACTCTAAATAATCAAGACCTCTACAATTCAGGTGCCTAATGCCATTTTTCTTGTTTTGTTTGTTTTTGGTTTTATTTGTTTTCTGTGCTGTTTTTGGAAGTAGTGTCGGTTGTTGTTGAGATTTACACAGTCTTTATCACTCCTGCACCCTAAATAGCACTGCTCTCCAGTTTGTCGGTAACCCCCCCTTTGCTAATAAAGAATGACAACCTTGCTTCCAGGGAGGGCTGACGACAGTCACGCACTAAATAGTAAAATATTTAGCTCCAAGAATAACATATGCATCAATCTCATAAAAAGTTGACACCTTGTTTGTGGTGTTAAAGTATGAGAATAAATGCAGCGTAAAAAATCATAAATATCAATAATATTGACAAAATAATGAAATCTAATACTTGAAACTTAACAATCATTTATATAATTAACAGACTGAATACATTTAGTTATAATTTTTAGCGTCAAATTTGCGCTATGGCTAAATTAGAAAAATTATAATCGATAAAATCAGTTGTAGCTTTTTTCTACATTTTATAGAACAACAGTGCCATAAAATAGAGCTCTTTAGCTAAAAAATGAGTCCACTTGATAAATAATGAGCGCAAATGTACTTTTTCATACTGATGTTCACTTTGGCTTGATCGGACCCTACTATACTACTACTACTACTACTACTACTACTACTACTACTACTACTGCTTTGAGCTGCTCCTTTTAGAGCTCACCACAACAAATCATCCGCATCTGCATCTTTCACACCAACTACCTGCATGTCCTTCACCACATCCATAAATCTCTCTTGGATTTTCTTTACCTCCTGACATGTAGAAGGTTTTTTTTTTTAATGTAATGGAGGGCAATAAATTTGTTAAAAATCCCTTCAACATGCTGAAATTTGGATTGAAGCCAGATAAACTTCACCAGTGTGTTTTATGAGCACGCTAACTTTCAGCTGAGGCAAAAACACACAACACACAAGGTGAACACGTGTGACACTTAAAGTGACTCTGACCTGGAGTTGAACACAGGGTCGGTGTACATGGGGGGCTGCTCTGCTGGGCTGTTCAGGGGCACAGGAAGGCCCCCTTTCCTGGCCCGTCCTGCAGCACCATCTGTGGGAACACATTCATATATTAGCTGCATCTTGCACATTATGTTAATTTTCATTTCATCCCTGCTGACTGGGTGAATAAGTAGGAGGATTATATGTGGGTATTAGCGCAAACACACAGAGCTTTAAATACAAGCTCAGTATTATGTAAATATAAATAAAGGATATTGATTTGAGGTAGTGCGCCACAGACGAGGCCTTGCAGACTGCAGCCACGTTGACACCATATGTTGTCAGTGGCTAGTTAGGAGCACTGGCGGCTCAGTAATCCCCCTCAGCCGTCCAGATTTAAGAGGCTATTTTTGCTGGCTTTAGTCTGTGGCGCCAGCTTACTGCAAAGTAGTTTCCCTCCTTTATATTGTTTTTTCATTTTCAATTTCTCACAGAAAATTAAATGTAACACAAGATAAGTAAAAATATCGAACACACAAGTGTACAGATGGACCAGATCGATGCAGTTCTTTTGTTCTGAATGCACACAGCGATGTTTTCCAAAGAGAACATTAGCGCTGCAGGATCACTCTGACCTTTGTTGTTTCTGTTTGTCATAGGCTGATGTAATTAGGTGCTAATTAATGGCTCTACCTTCTCCATCCACCAGAAAACAGGTTAGCAGGTGGGGGTACACTTCCTCCAATACAGAACAAAATGAGCAGAATGCAGCAGGCCCCTTTGAGGACAGATGGTCCAAGAATATCTCGGTCCGTTTCTTATTTGTGTCTTGTCCCAGTATTTCCTTGTACTCCCCGAGTGAGAAAACCTTGTCATAAACCAAGTATGGAAGCACAGTGTTGACATCCAGTTCATTCAGGATCTTTTGTCTGTGTTGTTTGAGGATCTTCGCAGCCCATCTCTTCTTCTTCCTGGTGCATGGCCTCCTGCCAGACATTTGCTGCTGCCTCCTCTGCTTCTTCACAAACCACTTCTTAGAGCCGCTGCCAAACATCTTCAAGTTGAGGACACCCACCAGAACTTCTGCCACTGCTCTGTCAACGCAGTTCCCAAAGGAGGGGAGGTGCATATTTCATGCCAGTGAAGCTACCATGCCACATATTTCCTCGAGCCTTGCTTTGTTGTTGTCTGAGTCGCTTATCTGGGGCAGGAAGAGACAATCTGGACAGTAGCTGATTTCTAGCTGGGTACTTACTGACACTAAGAAGATTACCAGACTCTTAAGTACACCAATGCAAACTGCTCAACAGTGCGCAGACAGCCACAACATATTTTACATTATTTTGTCTCCCCTGTTGAAAAATCCAACATTTTAGCTACTTTGGTGGTCATTAAATCACCATATTTTAATTAAAAATGTGTCTGACTTGTATCTTTTTCCTTGAGGATAATTCAACGCATCTGTGTGTCAGCCTGCACAGTTATTTTGGGCCCTACTGACAAGCCAAAAATCACCCAAAAAAAAAAAAAAAGGTTTCCTAGGTTCAACCCGTTGACTCATCTTATTAAATCAGAGTTGCAAGAACAAGACAAGTTGCCTTCACTTCCAGCAACTCTACTAAAGCCACACAGCAGTCGATTGATCGCTGTGAATGTGACACCTGATAAAATTTTAATATTTTGTCAAAGAGATTAGTGACTCTGTATGTTGAGCTGTCAGGTCTGCACTAAGGAGAAGCATTAACATAAAACAGAAAGCAACAAGGGCATTTAAAGGGGAGCTTAATGTACTGCAGTGAAAACCTATAAAAGAAAAAAAAAGTAATGGAGCGGGTGAAGACATGACCTTGGAACATATTATATCCAACTATAAGGTGAAATCATAGAGGAGAGTAATGATCTCTTTACCAGAAGAGGGTGCTGTTTGATCAATGAGGATCAAATGGAAATAATAAAGTTAATAGTTCAATAAAATATGTGAAACTACAAGGTGTTCACCTCCAGCAACGAACACGATGAAAAAGAGAAAAAAAAAAAGCTCTAAATGAATAAGAAAAGAAATGGTCCTTAATGAAACATTAACTATAAAGATGAGTTCAGTATAAATCCTTTTAATATTTGTTTGTATCTTAATAAAATCAGTTAAGATAAGAGTTTTTTCAAACAATATTTTATACCTTGTGAGTAGAACTGCATTCTAAGACAAAAAAGCCGCCCTTTGAATGAAATCTAGAATAGAATAGGAACATTTGAGTTTGACAAATTACAAAAATATGGCTATAGGTACAAATAATGCAGTTAATTCCAGTATAAATACATCTTATATAAAACATCATGAGTAACAGGTTAGCATCCGGTATAGATACGTTATATACTCTGCACTGTTGTATCCAGAGTAGTATTTTATAAACAGTAACATGTAAAAATACAGGATTAATTGTCTGTAACCAGCCAGTGGAGTATGATGCTTTTAGTTTTAATACTTACATGAAAGAACATTACTTTTTGTCTTCTACTTAAGGTAGTTCTATTTTCTACTTACAAAGATCTACAGGTATTTGCTTAATAAAGGTCTTGTGTAGAAACATTGCATCAATTGTAATGAAATATCCTCACTATTCTAAACCGTACATTATTAATATATATTGTATTACATTTAATTTAATTTAATTGAACTCTGAGAATAAAGTATAGATTTCCATTTTTTGGTTAATGCTGTAGGTGACATGTTCTTGTTCAGTAGTGCCAAGTGAAACAGAAAAAAAAATATCATACACAAAATATTTATAAAAAATTTCATTTCACCATAAAATTGCTGAAATGTAACAAGCTGGAGTTACATGCAAAATATATATTATTCATGGCTGTTTCAGAGCAAGAGAAATGAACAGTGAACAGAAGCACATGTCAGTTTAGAAGATTTAAGATATAAACTACTTTAATTAAAACTACTTTAAGAATGATATGCTGTTCATAATATTCTGCAGTGAGAGTTTAGGCTTACATCATCATTAAACTAGGCTGCAGGTCAGACCAGGTAAATTTCCAGACCTACAGACATTTGACCTTAAAACTTAGACAATGCTTTTTGTGACTTGGAATTTTTGGCACCTTTCTTTTATCTGTGGTCACCTTTGCCCTATCAGTGTGCACCTATTAAAACATTTGCAAATAAGGCAGATTAAAAAAAAAAGAAGATATCAAATATAGAAACAATATTTGGCTAGTCATTCAAAGATTCTTATCTTATAGAGTTATTTATCATTGCGCAGCATATGCCAAAACGGTGACACAGCATAAAACACCATGTTTCTGTGGTCACAAATAATGCATCAGTGTGTCAAGGGATAAAAAAATAAAAAAAATAAAAAAAAATGTAAGGATAAGAAACGAAAGAATGTACAGCCTAAAGAGAGAAACACACAGCAATGCTGAACAGCTACATGTACACTGGTGCCTGTGACGTAGGCATGAAATATTTTTACCACTTTCATGAAATTATTGTGTCAATGTGATTTATTCTTGACAGATAAAATGTAACCGGGAGGCGATTACTGATGTGTGTAAGAAGGAATGGAAAGAGGAATGTGTCTGAAAACATTATTCCAACTTTGTGCATTTTAACCCATAAAGACCCAGTGCTACTTTTGTTGAAGTTCCCAAATGAGTTTTTCCTCTAGATTTTGTCACAAACAGACTCTGGACCCAAATGCAGACTCAACTCAGAACTTAAAGTTTTAAACAGTTTATTAATCCACAGAATGAGCACACAGGTTTCAACAGTCAGCAATATGCATAGTCCAAAAGAATCCTCTTCGGTTCTATATTTCCCATATAGAACCTGGGTCCAATGCGGTCCACAATCCAGAGGGTTAGACGAGGGCTTGGTCAGGGTCGGTCCAGGGTCAAAAACCATATACTCATTTGGATGGGTCAGGGGGCGGGAGGCGGTCCGGCACACAGGGGTGGCTCAGAGGAGGCTGGTCCGGTATGGACGGACA
>JAQQZY010000024.1:17720511-17733462 GCA_030068375.1 Ostorhinchus rueppellii | reverse complement strand
CAGGTGTGCTGCAAGAGGGAAATCTCTAAAACATGCAGGATAGTGGTACTTGAGGACCGGATTTGAGAACCACTGATCTAGAATGAATACCTCGTAGGTCCTCTACAACAACATTATCTTCTCTCTCTGCAATTTGGGAAGTTATGCCCATGATGAGCTCATCTATATCCTGGCTTGTTTTCACATTCAAGTTCTGGAAACAGAAAGACACAAAAAACTTCCAAAGTCACTATCAAAATCTCATCTTTGTAACATGGAGGTAGTTCAGAATACACATAATTTATTCTCAAGGTTGATTCAGACGGCACCAATGGCCTGAGGACGTCAACACTGTGGACCGCAGCCTTTTCCTGTGGTAAAACAACAGTAGTGTCCAAAACCATGGCTCATTCCTTCCTCCCTAATCACTATGTAGTTAGACCTGTGTGGTATCAGCAATTCTGGACAGAGCCTGTGTATATTTGTGCCCCATAGGAGCTTTGATCAAAAGATAAACATTACAAAGGTAAAATAATTAAACACTGACCATATACTGTGTATGACTCGTGTGCTTAAAGACAGAGTACGGTTGCATATAACAGTAATGTTTATATATCTATTTGTTTTTTAAGAAGTCCACAGGAGCTTAAATATTATAAAATAAAAGACAAATGTGGAGTGGGCATATTTTTTCCCTGACTCTTAATTGTGTACATACCAAATAATCTCTGAATTGTAGATTTCGTTTGTTATTCTAAAGATGAAGTTTGACCATCATATACCTGACGATTCCAAAAGCTGTTACAAAGACGCATTCCTGGTGATGAGCTCCCATCTCTGTTCAGAATCTCGCGAAAATGGCATGTTCTGTTTCTGTGTTGAAAGAGGATGAAAATACAGAGGATTATATTTCTTATGGTTTATGACTCAAAAACAGCAGCTTAGGTTTGTATGAGGTTCATCTATCAGATATAGCTGCAGGAAAAAGGGGGGAAAAAGTACCTCATGTAAACACCAGGTGGGGCCATAGTGATGCCAAATCTTATAGCAGCAACCTGAAACTCAGGAGAGATGCCAGGATCCACAAATTTTTGATAACCTAAGACCAGAAAATCAGAAAAGTCAGACTAAAATGTGAAATGTTAGATGTTAAATGTGTTATGTGTAAGAGCTTAAATGAGTCAAGTACATGCAAATACTTCATATCACAATCTACATGGTCAAAGTGAAGCTAAGCAAACAGCACAAAACAAAGAAAAGTGATTATGGATATGTGACTATTGTCCTTCTAACTCTCCTCAGGTGCTTGTTCAGCAGCAGACGGCGACTCAAGGTGATGCTTTGCTGACAGAGCACATATTTGTTAAACATCACCAGCGATAGCAGACCTCAACACGACTTGTGGTCATCAGTGCATGACCTGTTCCCCTCCACTTGTACACACACGCACTGTGGCTAACTCTCACCTGGATAAGGACTGAGCCCTTTGCCTTGTAGATATCCAGGCAGCCACTCATAGATGGCAATATTCTGTTTTTGGAAAAGCAGATGAAATTTATTGACATGTTTTCCTGTTTGTGTTGTTTTTTTAAATTTAATCTTTATTTAACCAGATTAAGATTTTACTTTGACAAGATGAGATTACACAGTTAAAACACATTTAACATAAATAGTTCACTTTTAAAAGCAGATTAAGAAAAAAAAGTGCAAGTTATGGAGTCGGCCTCAAGAACTCTCAGTTTGGACTTAAAAGCACTCAAAGAAATTCAGCTGATTCCATGCATAAGGTGCAGAGTAAACAAAAACCCTTTGACCCAGATCTGTATACATATATCTATGGAAAAGAGAGCAACACATGATCATTTGCATGTAGAGAACACATATCAGAATTTCTCTTCACAATTAATGCAGAAAGGCAAGTGGCCAACTAATGCCTTATATATACATTTTTTATTTCCAGTAATAATGGAAATAAGTAATGATTAAACCTGCTAAACTGATCATAAATATATATGTATCATGCATGGACTCTGTTATATTTGGCACAGAATCAGAACTCTGAGTGTAGAATTGTGCGCTTGTTAATTTTAAAACTTTTATTGCAAATTGTAGCCACTAAGTAATTATCATGGGTGATGTTCTGCTCAGCTGCTGTGGAGGATACTGGCAATTAAACAAGTAAGTGGTGATGCATTCGACCATAAACTAAAACCATCAATTTCAACCATAAACTCACGACCACCTGGTGTTGATGCAACTTCTCTGTTTCTAGAGTGCAAATTAACCCACCACCTGTGTAGCGAGGGGATTAAATGGAGACTTTTCCTTCTACCTGAAATGTGGCTACAACAGTCTTCCTGGCATTTTGAAACAGCTTTTCGTCAGACCACTCAGGGTGTTCCTCATGCAGTTTGGAGGCTATATAATTGTGGTAGCGAAACCAGATGATCCCCTCTGCTGCCGTGAACATGTTCTCATTGGCCCATGCATTTCCCAACTCTGGAACCAGAAGATAGCACAAATTATAGGGAATTCTCCTGTTATACTCTGAGAATTTACATCACTATAACCACAGCGGAATAAACTGACATCACAACGATTTATACGAGTTTTATGACGAGATCCTGAGGAAAAAACTAAAATTCTGCAGCTTGTTAGTTCAGTATCATATGATGAGGATCTGTGACCACTAATTGAGTGATAATTTGGCTGTTTGTTTTCAGGAACATGACAACAGAGCAGTGACAACAGGAGGAGATCCTTCGCCTCCGCCCCAGATAATAACTGCACACCTACAACAACACAAGCGACAAAACACGGGTTTCAGAACACCTGTATGGCATCGTCTCTGCTATAGAGAGAGGGATTTACTGCGGTGAGTGTGACAAGCCATTTACACAATAATTAAAGAGTCATAGCACACGTCAGGCAGGGCCTCTCTTGACTCAGTCCCAAAGCAGACCAGAGTGAAATAATATTTGCAAGAAATTTTACCATTTGTTTTCAGCTACGTGCAGTATCGATGTTGCCACACAGACAATGCATTTCAGCTTAATTGTTTAATGATGTTGTTCAGCTTAATGCACATTAAACACAATGGATTCAATCCACTCCAGAAATCCTAACATGTTTGAGTCTTTACTGGGAATTTTTCTTTGATTTTATATACAGTAGTTATAATGGATTTGTGATGCTTTAAGTGACAATGTTATCCAGGGAAATCTGGTGTAAAGAAAAAAAAAGTATAAAGGTATAAAGGAATGTTTTTACAAATATATCTCTTAAAAGAGAAGTGACTTAAGGGTGTTAGTTTAAGTCCCCATCTGACTCAAAAGACACCTTGCTCTTGTGTTTTCATATTTTTCATTTTACAGGCCATAAATGTCACTGAACTGCATAGTTTTTCAAGAGATCCCAATAAACCCCCTGCCCCCTATACTCTGGGAGACGTGGGAAATAAATGTGACTCTACTTTTAAATGAACTGACCCTTTACTGCATTCATTTAGCCACATTCCACTGACCTTTTCATGGAAAGCCCTGATGTTTTAAAAGCTCAGTCTGGTCCTCACTGGACTATAAAATGAACCCTTTGAGAGCAGATTTCAGTGCAGTATAAAATCTCTCACCGTAGAGGCCCTGATATCCATGTTCGCCTGTAGACGGGTCAGCGGCGCTCCACATGAAACTGTGCCCTTTTGCTTGATTTGGCATGTTCCACTCAGTGCCTGAGGTCAAAAGACCTCCACTAAAGCTTCTCAGAGAGTCAGACCAGGAAGTGGAGGGGCCGTAGATGGAGCTGCCATCTATCCATGCTGTCGCCAAGTTCACCTGCATGTGTTGAATGAAATATTCTCAAAAAATGTACACATAATGAAGGAAATTAGATGGTAACTTCATGGGTAAATGCTTTTCTATCTGCACATTCCCTGCTTACACTCCTTATTCTTCCTCTATAACTTTATTGTTCGTTCCAAGTAAAAACAAAAATTCATCTTTTGTCATGGCTGTAAGACAAAATTTAAAAACCACACTCAGGCATTACAAACAACCCAACACACTCAAAAGTACAATGGATAAAAACAAATAAAACACATACAATTATAAACTCTAAAACCATTCAGCAGTCTATTTTGTGTCACTAAGAGCAGCTATTACAGAAGGGGCGTAAGATTTTGTGTAGACATTTTTCCTGGCCAGTGGAGTTCTGTAGCATGAAGCAGTGTGTGTTATGGACAAAAGCAGTCTGTGATTTCAGATTGACATGTGATAGCCAGTACCTGTGTGCGAGGGTTACTGGGACTCTGTCCAGACTCTTTGTCCCATGGTCCTCTCTGGAAGGGCAGCAAGACTTGGCCGGTGGCAGTGGGGTCAAAGATGGGGTCCCCTTTAGGAACTAGGATGTTCATGAACTCAGGTGGACACCCAGGACTTCTTGAATCAAATATTTCAAAGGTAATGTGATAACCTGTGGTATTAGAAGAAAAATATATAAAATAAATAAATAATCCACCTGAGAAATCTGTATTTGTTTTGATTGAACAATAGAGTTTCAAAGTTTGAACTCAATAAATTCTATCTATCTATCTATCTATCTATCTGTCTGTCTGTCTGTCTGTCTGTCTGTCTGTCTGTCTGTCTGTTTTTGTCACTTGTGTTGTCTTAGTGACCTGACCTGGGATCACTTTCTTCATGTATAGATTACAGTGCCCTTTGGAGCTACAGCTAGCGTAAATATTCACCAAAAAACACGGACAGCACAGTCTGGTTCCGTGTGGAGGGCAGTCCGGAGGGTCCGTCACTCAGCACGCGGCTCAGTGTCCGTGGGTTCGGCAGCAGCGGGTCGTGGACCGGCTGGTAGACTCCATCCCAGTAATGCGCGGGCACGAGGCGCATAAGGTGAGAGCCTGCGCGAGCACAAACAACCGCGCGGTCAACAGGTGCGAGGACAGACTGAGCCGCTTCTGCTGCTGTGGATACTGTACTCACCCACGGCTCCGCGTTTCGGATACCCCAAACTGTTGTACCAGCCGTCGAACCGGGGAACCTCCCAGGTGATTTCACAGACACACACTGTGGGACACGCATGGAGTTAAAATAGAACTGGGATTTTCAACGTCAAGTTCCTTTAATGAGACTGAAAAGTTTGACTACTCACTGTCGATGACAAGAAGAGCAAAACAAAACACTGCACAGATACTCCAACCAGGTTTACGCAAATCCATTGATGCGAGAGATGCTTCTCAGCCAAGAGGAGTGAAGGACCCCTGACAAGTCAAAGCAAAGAGAAGAAGGTACTGTAGCACCTTTTTTTTTGTTTAAATACAAAACTTTACTAAAAAAAAAAAAAAAAAAAAAAAAAAAAGGCTGTTCTGTTCTTTCTTTTTTCTTTTTTTTGTCAGATAAGCTTTGCAAACTGCATCCTCTCAAATACAATCTGTATTTTCTTTTCACACTTAGACAGGAGAGCATGAAGAAGGTTCATAGAGTCTTACCCACTGTAGGAGATGAAATGTGATGCAGCAGTACTGCAGGAGCACAGGTGCAGATGAGGGATGGTGCAATACTAAAGCCAGCATGTGCTGTACACCTTATCACAAAGTGCATGTGACCTGTGTTGCCCAAATGGGAATGGTTATCATCTTTGGATCACACCTCTTTTCCACAGCATTCCACTCAATGCATCCCTCCTCCTTTAGTGACACAAAAGGGGACCAGAGGTATAAAAGAAGTGTATGTTCCCTCATCTTTCACACTTGTCTCTCGTCGGTTCTTCAGTCTTTTAGCTTTGAGGTAAGAAAGACATTTTCTCTGTTTCATCGACTCTTCTTATTCGACTGAATTTTTCTATTGAAGTTTGAAATAATTGCTTTAAAATTAGGATTGATGTGGTCCATAGCACCTATTTACATTTAATTTAACTGAACTGAAGAAGATTCATTTATTTCAGCAGATGCATTTCATTTTTTTGTGTGAAAGGTACCCACTGCAAAAATGAGATGCCGCTGCAAAAGTTGTCATGCATGTGCTTAAACATGAGCCATGTTCCACAGTTGTAATAATGTACCATCCCTTATCTACTGTAAGGAACAAGAGCTGTTATCTCTGCCTCTGGGGGTAACTGAGAGCCCTGCCACTAACACTGTCTTCTCTGTTGCACTGTCTGGTCTCAGCTGCATCCCTAAGATCAGGAGCTACGATGACTTTCTACGATGACATTTACCCATTCTATGTTTTACAAAGGACCTCCTTCATCTTCAGTGGCAGCTTGCTCGCCATTATTCTGGTTTTCCTTGTGCTAGCTGTCAGTCTTCTTGTCATTCTGCCGGGGATACGAGGGAAGTCTGTAAGTGCTACTCATCAGATAAACTGTTACTGCAAACACCTTCCTGGGTTATTGTCTCCCTTTGTCTTGTGCTGTGTTTCATTCCTAAGGTTTCCTGCACAAGACTTCATAATATTAACATTATTAAATGGTTTAAATTGTTATGTCTGGTCCATATTTGAACCATATTCTGTTTTTCTTCTCATCAGAGGCTGTTCTGGATGTTTAGAATAGTTATCAGCTTATTCATAGGTGTAGTGATAGTTGGTAAGTTTGCATTCTTATCATTATTGCTACATAAATCAAAATGCTCGTATATTTCTACATGTATAAATGTTTTTTTGTGTCCTTTCTGCAGCGCTCAACTTTACCAGTGACTGGGCTGAAGCCAAAATGACCGCTAATGCAACCTACAAGTCTTTCAGCAATGTTGTGGTTAATGCTGAGATTGGTTTGCATGTTGGACTGTATGGCATTAATGTTACCCTCAGAGGTGAGTCACTGCTGTCGCTGTTACTACACATTGCACCAAACACACCCATATGGCAGAAGATTACATTATGGAGCAGTTCATGCATACACACTGCAGTATAATAAACAAGCCAATAAACTGGTTTATAAAATCTAAATCTTTACTGTTTCTTCTACCTTTTGTCATTTTCTCCAGGCAATCCTGTTGTACAGTTCAACGAGACAATTGACTACAATGAGATGTTCAGCTGGCAAGAACCTATGGGAGAAGAATATGAGGAGGCCTTGGAGAAAGGCTTACCTAACCCCATCCTGTACATCGCTGAAAAATTCACCCTGGCCAGCCCATGTGGTCTGATCTACCAGTACAGATACTCAGGCCGATACGCCTCCGCAACCCTCTGGTAACACACCTAACTCATCATAGTCTAAAGCTCTATCTGTATCTAATGGGTTTTGCCGATTCTTGTTAAAATAGACATTTAAATAGGTCAATTAATGCATCCACAGGACTGCGTTTTGCTGCTGGCTGCTCGCCAACATCCTCTTCTCCATGCCTGTCATTTTGTATGCTGGATACATGATGATGGCCACCTCTGCTTTTATCTTCTTCTCCATGGCCTCCTTCTCCACCATCATGAATGTGCCTCAGTGTGTTTTCTCAATCGGAACCAAATCCTTTGTAACAGAGTACAGTCATTCATTCTGGCTGGCTCTGGCTACAGGTAAAGATATAACAATGCATATTCATCTCTTATATTCAAAGGACCACAGTCACACTGATGACTAACAAACTGAATAATCTGATTTGCAGGTGTGTTATGTGCCATCATTGGGATTCTGGTGGTGATGTTTTACTTTCTAGTACCAGAAAAGATAAAAGAGGCTTTCAGCGTTGGCGTTGACATTTATGAGGATGAGGACGTTTCTTATGGGGAGGGATACATCAATACAATTTTCCTTGATGGAGTGACAATCTCACCAATGACATCGAAACTCAAAGGGGTATGTCAGGGGAGGGGGGTATAAAAAAAAAAAAAAAATGATACAATAGATACAATTTTCAATCAATGCACATTTAATGAATTTCTTCTGTTTTGCTGATTGCTAACTGTGATCATGTTTGTTTTTCTTGGGTTTCAGGAACATATATGAGGCCGTCCAGTTTTCCCTTTGGAAACTCCAGACAATACTTGAAAATACACTTTTGCTAAATGTGTTACAGAGGAATTTTTCACTCATGTTAATTATCTTATTATGTCTGTATGTGAGCCTTTAAGTGTTGTCTTAACCTTACTGTAAATAGTTATATTTGTTATGTACATTGTCATGTTACTGTAGCTGTAAATGCAATGTAAATTTGTATGGGATCCATACAATGTGTATATAACCTGATCATTATGGATTATTACCATTTACTGTTGGATAGTCTTTTCAGGAATATTGTGTCTTGTTTGCCTGCAAGCACTTTTGTTGCACCCTAATAAAAAGAAAACAAACAGCCATTCAGCAGTGAAATTGTATTGTTGAATTGATTTAACATTACATTCATTCAGTAATGTACATTCTTGTACGCTCTGGTAAAGGTAATGGTCAGCCATACTGTAAGTCTTTGAAAAGTAGGTGGGTCTTTGGCCTTCAGCGTCACCGTAATACACATAGTGCCTTTGTACAGCAGAATATCTTCTTTTAATACTGTAATAGATTACCATGTCAGATTGAGAATTAATCCCTGGTCAGTATTTCTTCATAATAACATGCATATACTGTAGGAGTAATATGGCCTTTCAAACCAAGTCCTTGAGTAATCCAAAGTATTTACAGTACAAGTACAGTTTAACTCCATACACATTATAAAAATGACTAAATAAAAAATAAATGTACTCATTTATCTCTTCATAAGAAAATAATCATGACCTTAAAGCTACTTCTCTTCAACACTGAAACTCACATAACGCACTACACACAGAGTATTCACATTGTAAGGCCATTATGACGATGTAATTCAAGATAAAACCTGAAAATGAGAACTGGATGTTCTTTACAGCATTGCAACAAGAGGCTGAAAAATAAAATAATAGAAAAATAAATTCTCCCCGTCCCCACTGTGCCACCTGTCCTGCAGCTTCTCATCGCCCCCACCCAGATGGACATGCACTCCAGTGGGCTGATGTATGCAGCGTCTCTAAATGTAGATAGGCGTCTCCTGTCCTGTCAGCAGTCTGAACATCACAGCAGGCATCGTCTTCATGTTGATCTGGCACAGGAATGGAGAGGAAAGAAGCAATGACAATTCCACTGTCAACTTAAGAGCACATTTACAGTCCATCGCTTGAAACCAGGCCTAATTTAGTCTTTTCTCTGCCACCAGGGACTCAGTAGGGACCTTGGATCCATGACTGACAGATAATGAGCTTTTACAGCTTCCAAGGATTTATATACCGAAAAATACCAGAAAAACACATACAAATGGCAGCAAAAGGGTGATATCTGCAAAGTAATTTATGCATCTATCTTTTTAATGGTCCAATATGTAAGATTTAGAGAGATTTAAGTGGATCGAATTGCAGAAATGTTATGTAATATTCATAATTATGGTTCCATTAGTGCACATGAACTTTTTTTTAAATTTCAACAGGGGGAGCAGGTCACCTTTCATGGAGTCCACCATCAATGTGTTTCTATAACAGCTCAAACAGATATGCTTTTTATATTTTACTGTGTGGTGTCCAAAGTTAAGGTGCATTAATGACATTTACTGTATTTGAGTGTAGACAGGATTAGCATCTCCTTCACTAAAAAGCCCAGAATGACAAAAAGAAGAGATGTTTGTGTTTTTAATGACCACTGTAGTTGAGATAAACTGTGGATAAACCTGTGAACTGCATTAAAATGAATATAATAATAGAGCAGAACTGCAGGAGGACAGCGTATACGTTCAAAGGGGTAAGGAAGGACTGCATCTCTAATATAAAACTGCTTCAAAAAGGCTTTGCTCTCACAGGCTTATGATGAATTCCTCTGCAAAAAAATCTCTCCAGCATTCATTCTGTTGTAATCTGCTTTCCTTGGACTTGGACTTAAATTACCAGCCCATTAATAAGATTTTAAGGTGAAAAGAAGGCTTTAATGAAGTTTCTGTTTGCTTACAACATTCTTTTCCTGACAACTCCACAGTAGTTGTGCTAAAAAAAAACTTACACTAATAAGACCATCCAACAATTTTATCACACAAAAGTTTAATAAGGATTATCTCCGTACGCCAGCATTTCCCGTTAGCTCTCCCTCTACCCTCATTTGTCCAATTATGGTCACCTCTAGCTCCAAAAAGCCAACCTAAAAACAGGAAAACTTCTTCTGGCTTTAAAACATCAGCCCAAAAGCTGGTAAAGCAGAATTCTCCAGCAGAAACCAGCTAAATCAAATGTTTCTCAGCTATGACGGCAAATATAAAGAAAAAGAAGGAAAGCTGGTCCTCGATCACTTCAACGAGCATTTCAGTGATGCAAACAAATGTGTTCTTCTGAGTCGTCTGGGACTGAGCTTTATGTCTTCGTCAGTCAGTCTGAAAACATGGATGGATGGATCTGTCCGCTTCATATAGACTTTATGGTATTTTCAAATTCTGGATCTTTGTCTTTCCTGATTTCTACATGCATACTGCAGCTTTCATTTATTAAATGGTAAATGGACTGAACTTATATAGTGCATTTTATATACCTTCATGGTGCCCAAAGTGCTTTACAAGGCCTTACATTCACACACACACATCCAGCAGTATGGCGGCTGCCAGGCACTGTCAGACCAGGAGCGTCTTGCTTCACTGTCTTGTCCAAGACAAGCAGACAGTCGGAGCCAGGATTCAAACTACCAACTCTTAAGTCATTGGACAACCCGCTCTACCAACTGAGCCACAGTCACCCTGATTAAATAAATCTATACATACATACATCTGCTGCCCATTAACTCATTCACTGCCATTGATGTGTTTTGCTGTCATTTCAAAGCCGAACGTTGTCTGCCAATGATGTGTTTTAGCGTCAATCAGCTTTCATTGGGCGGGTTGCTAGGAAACGACCTGGCGCAACTTTGAGGAAGTATTTAGCATTCAGGCATTTTGGGCGAAACCACCCTGTGTTCTAAGGTCAATAACTTGAGAACCAAAAAAGCTGGAAACAAATTTTTTTTTCCACATGAAAGAAGAGACTTTACACTTTATTTTGATGGGTGCTATGTTTATGTAGTCCTAGAACTTGATATTCTGTGAGTCTTGAAAAATCAGTCATAATAACCCCCATACTGCCTGGCAGTATGGGGGTTTCTGTTCTGAAAACGCCTGGCAGTGAATGAGTTAAGTTGGAAAAATCTTTTTTTTTTCTTTTTTTTTTTTTCTTGGAAAGTTGGAAAAGTCTTTGCTTCAGATAAATTCCTCTTTTTATTCCTATTTACACTCATCAGTAATCACATTTGATCAAGTGTAATGACTACAAACTGAGTCCCAGTGACACTTTATCTATTAAGAATAAATCACATAAATCATAATCATTTCATGAGAAGAGGTAACAAATATTTAAGTACAACCTTAAGGGCAACACTGTACCTCTACATTAATGCACATCCTTACCTGTATTTCTCACAAAATTGCTTTTAATTTAGCTTTTACATATTTTTTGAGCATCATTATCATGTATTAAAATGTTATCAGATGTTCAATAGTTGTGTGCAGTAAATTTACTAAACCAGTCCAAACTGATTTAATGTGTATGTATGTAAGTCTTTAAAGCCTCTAAGAAAGAACGATTTGTGTGGTGCAGTAATCAGTGAAAATTACCATCTTGTGGCACGAGCAGCTCTTACCTCACCCACTGAGACAGACAGGGTTTGAACAATCTTCTCATGGGCCATAGCAACAACACTCTGACCATTTATCTCAATGATTCTGTGTCCAACGCGAACACCGCCTCGTTCTGCAATGCCCCCCCGCATCAGACTGCAGATCTGAGGATGGAGGAAGAAAGAGAAAACATGGCTTGTAAAAGATTCAGGTATCATATGTAATTACACGGTGCTGCTCATTAAACACTCATCACTCCTTTTGATGGAGTCTTACTCACAATGCCATTCTGAACGCTGAAGCCGAGCTGGAACTTAAGGTCGGGTCTCTTGATGAGGACGGTGGTGACAGGAGGACAGCTCACTATACTCAGCTTTACCTTCACATTATTCTTCAGACCCTGGAATATGGAAATATATAAACAGACAGTATGTCATTGACAACAAAACACAAAAGTGTGATGACATGAGGCGGTGTAGGATCATGTAGCATCATCAGGTGAGGTAAAGCATTCAAGTTTTAGTCCCATTATTTTAGTGACTTACAGGATAGTCATATTACATACAGTAATTTCATTCTTAATGAACAGTCAGGCCATTGCTATGAATAAAATTACAATTTATCTTAATTTTAACATTATAGGGGACATTCGGTGTAATGTAAGTACACTAGTTAACAAAAACAGTCATTTAGTGATACATCAATGTGTACATATTGTGTATTATACCTTTAAAGAATGTACTATTAGTCTGACTTTTATTCACGTTGGATGTAAGTTTTAAAAACACATGAATCTGTTTGGTCTGACGGTAAGTGAGAGCACTTATCAGCATGCAAATAAAACATTTCTGAGGTAACAGATCTATTACAGGGTCTTATACAGACCCTCAGACTGATAGATGAACCCCTTTCACATATACACTGCTGTTGCGAAGATCTCTGTACATAAAGTCTGCCTTAAACAGACTTTACCCAGGTAGCTCCTTAGACTAAAGTCAGTTTTGTGTGTCAGTTGTTCAAGTCCATTTCCAACTATATTAAAGCAGAGGTTACATTGCACTATATGCTTTGCACAGACTCATCCTTGCACAGATTCTCTAAACACAACAGCCTCCTTTTCTTCTTTGCATTGACTTTGTGTTTTTGTTTCAACTATTG
This sequence comes from Ostorhinchus rueppellii, assembly GCA_030068375.1. Classification (NCBI taxonomy): domain Eukaryota; kingdom Metazoa; phylum Chordata; class Actinopteri; order Kurtiformes; family Apogonidae; genus Ostorhinchus; species Ostorhinchus rueppellii. The sequence goes on along the minus strand of JAQQZY010000024.1, from coordinate 17,720,696 downwards.
TGTTTAAAGTGTTTTTTTTATTTTACTATTGTGTTTTAAGTTTTTTTTTTTTTCTGCTGGAGCTTGTGAATTTCCCTCTAGGATAAATAACCTACCTACCTACCTACCTACTTATCTATCTATCTATCTATCTATCTATCTATCTATCTATCTATCTATCTATCTATCTATCTATCTATCTATCT
>JAQQZY010000024.1:17630747-17650647 GCA_030068375.1 Ostorhinchus rueppellii | reverse complement strand
ACACATATACTGTACATACATACATACACACATACATATACACACACACATACAGTACATACATACATACATATATACTGTAGATACATACATACACACATACACACACACACACACACACACACACACACACACACACACACACACACACACATATATATATACTGTACAAACATACATACACAGTTGCATACATAAACACACACACATACAGTACATACATACACACACACACACACATAAGGGCCAAATTAAGCAAAAGCGAACATCAAGATGAAAAAGTTCATTTGCACACATCATTTATCCAGTGGGCTCATTTTTTAGCTCAAGATCTCTATTTTATGTAACTATTATCCTTTTTAAAATACCACTTATATTATATTAATATTATATACTATTATTATTACACTATAGCCATGCCTCAGTTAACATAAATAACGCTTGAATATGACACTAAAAATGATGTCTAAAAACTTTTAACACATTAAAAAAGACTATATATGAACCGTTACTGAGAAACTACCCTTTATTTGTTATTTACCCTCAGTACAGACCAGCGCACATTTTAAATAACACGTGGTGTTTGTATTAAATGCGTTAAATAAGACAGTGTGATTATATCTGGCTTGTTTTGAAAAGTAAGTCAAAATTTTGGGTGATGCATACAATGGTAAAGAGTCATCCATATGTTACTATGGTAACCTGTCCACATGTTACTGAACCATATTCTCATGTCAATAAAATAGAGACTTTTCAATATTTTTATCCAAAATATATTTTCAGCATAGTTAAACATAATATCTGAAAGGTTTTGCTCTACTTGATATCAGTTTCTGTTGAGAACTGCATGTTTTGAATGTTTGTGTAAAGCTTTAAAAAAAAATGTACGTCGGTTTTAAGTCCACATATCCCGAGCAGTAATTTGACATTTTTCACCAAAACATTTTATCTCCCCAAATTTAATTATACGTAATATTAAAGTACTTATAAATACCTACTTAAATATGTATAATGCATGCATATAAGTTACTCTGCTTATATAGCAGAGACTGGTGAACACCACATGTATCCACGTGTTACTGCTTGATCTGACCCATATCCATACATTCATCCTTCCTTCCTTCCTTCCTTCCTTCCTCTGAACCGCTTAGTCCTTGTGAAGGTCATGGGGGTGACCCATCCCAGCTACCAACAAGTAAAAGCAGGTTACACTCTTGATGTGTTGCCAGTTTCTTGCGGGGCTGTCATATAAAGACAAACAACCATTCACTCACATTCACACCTAAGGGTGATTTACACTGACAATTAACCAAATTAAAGGCATATCTGTGGATGGAACTGGAGTGGCAAGGAAGAACCAAAGTGCTTTAAATGAAAATTAGGTATTTTTCTATACTGAATTTACTGGCCATGCAGATGCTCATAAAAGCTCAGGGGAAATTTAAAGGTTATAATATCAAAACTCACTTTTTCAGACAAACAGTGTTAAATGAGTTTACAACAGCAGCCATTTGTTAAACTGGTTAATCAGTGTTACAGAAGATGACCGCGTTTCCATGTCCACTATGGAGCCTCTGAATGCTAAAAAGGTTCATATGTGATTCTGCTGGAATGTTGAGAAACTGCATTTTACCTGAATTATTTAAATGTATTGATTGGTTCATAAGTTCAAGCTCCATAGATGCTTTTAGTGCCTGAGTGGCTGGTGAAGCCTGTGGTATAATATCGTGTTAAAATTACTGGGGAAAAAAGGGAGTGAGTGGAGCCTCAGAAAGCTTCAATATTAAAAAGGTTCAAAGTTCACTCTCCACCAATGTATTCATCTAATTTTGATTTACTTATGACACTGACACTCCTCAAGGGGCCCTCCTCCTTTGGGGCCCTGGATACTCAGTTCTACTTGCTCTTACAAACATAACATTGGGTGAAGACAAGTTTCCATTTTCTACTCCTATTCAGTGGATAAGATTGAAACATACTGTATGTATGGCTGCGAGGGCACGAAACATGGAGGCAACACCACCATTAGCGTTAAGCACTGGTAACAAAACTCTGATTGTCGGCACACTTATTTTAGTTCTGGTCTATTTTATTAGACGGGACTGCTACTTTTAATATGTTTAATTTATTTTAGCTTATTTAATGTGATTTCCTATCTCATTTCTTGTGTATTTGTACTAAGGAATGACAAAAATAAAACCTTTGAACTTCGAACCTTTGTATCCAGTCAACCTTTCTTGTAAACTTTGCTGAACGTCTAATAGGACATGTTCTTACTCCTGTTTGGTCGTCTGAAGTTGTGCCTGGAGTTCAGCCAGTCTGTCTCTGAGTTTGGACAGTTCAGCCTGACTTTGAGCCAACTCATCCTGCAGTTTCTTCTTCTCAGTCCTGGACTTCTCAACGGCTTTGGCCAGAGTCTTTTCGTTCTGTAACAACAATGCAACAACAGAACGAGTCATCATCAGTCACAGAACAGGGAGGAAGGGAGTGCTTTGGAGGTGAATCAGCAGGATGAGACTTCACGCTACCTGGATCTCTATTTCCAGTTTTTTCTTCAACTCGAACACTTCCAGCTCCAGTGCGGCCTGTTGGTCCTGCAACAACGTCACCCCAGCCTCATAACTCTACATATGAAAAACATGGTAGTGTGAGTCCTTTCAGAGTCGATTTATCACACACTGAACAGCGACTGTCAAACACATCATCCCCAGAGCTCACTTTTTCCTCCTCCTCCATGTTCTCTGCTGTCCTCCACTTGAGTTTGTTGATCCTTTCAAGGAGCAGGTCAACTTTCCTTTGAGTAGTCGAGTCATCATCAGTCGTCCTGAGAAGCAAAAAAAAATATGACTTGGGTGCTTCTATGAAACTCGGACCTAAAAACAGGACAGAGGGGCTAAAAATTCAAACCAGATGTAGCAAGTTTGGAAGCATTTTGGGTCTATTTTAAAAGTAAACATTTATGGAGAGAAAAAGAGAAACTATTTTTCAGATAAAACACGTTTTATATTTTTTTCATTCAAAAATCCGCATGTAACATGGTAAAAAGGACACGAAAATGACACGCTACTATTTTTTTGAATATCTTTTTACTCTCTCACTTTTTATTCTCTTCATCTAATTATGCAAGGCAGTGTTTCACAAAAATGACCGCTGTTGCAAAATCCCTCATGATTTATTTGTGTTTAAATGGGCAGGTTTTGCATGTAACACCAGTGGACACAATGGGTTACACATGAAACCTGGAATGAGACTGAGATTCATGAAAAACCCACATGTCTGTATTAGAAAAACCACTAGCATCGTCACATTTAACACAGTATCTTTATTTATAGTTCCATATAAGATCATTTCAAGCACTGTTTTCCAGATCAAATCCATTGACACCTAGGCAGCTATTACTGTCCCAATTTGGGTCACATTTTTGGCCCCAATATTTGATTAAAATTCAATAATTTTGGGATGGCTCTGAGCAAGACTATATTTTTTTCTGCATTTATCTGTATCATATGTATCATCTGTATTTATATGTATCATAATTAGGTATATCCTGGGGGAAATATGTCTAAATTTCTCTTTTACTATTGGGTCTACAAAAGCTGGCAAAGTGTCAGGTACCAAAAACCCAGTTTTACAGAAGCATCCATTTCATAAACTCACTTATGACACTGACAGTATAAATATAATTATACTGGGCTTATATAGTAGAATTATATTTTTGCCAGTAAAAACCATGACATCAGTTTGTTCTAGTTTTAATTTGATCCAAGTTGCTTGAACAAAAAGATTACAGAGGTACTGAATAGGTACAGATAGATCTTTCCGTGAGAAGTTTTTTTTTTTTTTTTATCAGCAGAGTGGAGGTTCATGCTCTGCATTCCTGAATTCTTCGTGTTTGAGCACACACAGCTGGAGCTGCAGCCTCTTATCTGGCTCTACATGACCACATCCATGAACTAATCACTAAAAGGTGCCGGTAGGACACAAGTATAAAGACAGGTTTATGCAGTATGAAGGAACTCAAGTGATTAAACCTAATGTCACAACACAAATGCAAAATTTATTATGGAAAAAATAAATTATTACCGATATGTATATCAGTGGTTCTTAATCTTTTTCTGTTAGGCCTCCCTTTGGAGGATGAAAAATCTCCAGGCCCCCCTTAACCCCAACGACATTATAACAGTGGTGCAATTATAAGTTTTATTGAAAGAAAAAATCAATATCATAACAATCCTTTTTGCTTTTCCTTGAATAATTTGTTGTGCAAATTAAAAATAACTTTGATTTTTACTTGAATAATACAAATAAACTCAACAAGAGTGCTCCCTGGGACAAAAGTTTTCCAAATAAAAATAGGAAATGTGTAATTACCTTACAGCTATAATAATAAAGTTACTTTTTTTTAGAACAACAAACTAATTTTGGTTACATTACAAAGATGAACATTTTATCAATATCAGTGGTTACAATGAGCCTGTTTACATACACATCTCAGAATATTAAAGTGCAAACTGTACAAACTGTGCAAAAACATAGTTTGTACATTTGTCTTTTCCAGTCCAGTCCTTATCCATTCTCTAAACCTAAACTAGTCTCGTAGATTTGTTTGTTGTATGTCCCTAAAATAACTCCAGGGCGCTCCAATACAAAAACATTAGTTCCACCTGCTACATGTTCTAACCTGAAGAAAAGAAAAAAAAAAAGAAGATCCCAGAGTGATCCCACAGTTTGAGGAACACTGATGTATATATTAACACCAGGGCACTATATGGTTTTGAGCGGAGGCTTAATACACTTTTGTTTAGTGGCTAATTATGGTCAAATTACAATAGACAGTGTAGAAATAAATGTAAAAGAAAGACATTTAGTAAATATAAAGCTTCATTAGCATCACAATGTACTAAAAGTATCAAAATTAAAAGAACTCTAGTGGCTACTTTTCAGTACTATTGTAAATTATCCGTCTTCAGAATTCAGCAAGAAAAACACAAAAAAATGTCATGTGCATTATGTTGCTTCTTAACTTCCATCTCCAGTGGTTTTATAAACTAACTTTACCTAGAAAATGCAGCTTTTACATGTAATAAAACATACACATAACTGGATGGATAGGAATGTTATTTAGTGTTTTTACAGTCGAATACACAAAGCACTCACTAAGTGGATCATAACAGACAGTAGGTCTGTAGTAATAAATGAACGTGATTCATGCAGAATAATTAACAAATTAATTATGAGTACCCACAACTTCTCTTTAGTTCAGTACTTAATGATGTGTATAAAGTCTCCCACACTTATGTTCATTGTAACAGTGGAAAGTGATGTTCAGTTACTTTAACACTACCACATTTTTGGTTTTTGGCTGTGTTTTTTTTATGATTTTTTTTTAGTTCATGCATATATTTAAACGCCCTGAAAACCTTCATTTTCAGTGATGCCAACGTACATAAAAATACAGACAGAAATGAGAAATAAGACATGGTAATACTGTATCAATTGCAAAAGTTGCCACAGTTGTAAAGCGTTAAAATAAGGTAAAAGACTTATATAAGGAAAAATATTAAAATAGAGAACACTGAAAAGTAAAAGTAGTTAATCACAAGAGCAATTAAAATCAATAAAATTACCAAATACATCTTGAAAATGTGCTATTAATGAGGATATGTTAAAGGGTTGATGAGGCAGATTCGCAGTATGTGGGAGTATGTGGGGTTATTATGGTTACCAGTGTTCCAGAAGATTAGGTCTGATAGGTAGGGAGGGAGCTTGAGTGAAAAGGCTTCATAAATACATAAAAGCAAATGTTTGTCTCTTCTTGGTTCAAGGGCAGGCAGTGGTTTGTGTCATAACTATCATCTGTGACAAATCCCAACACTGTATTTCATTATCGTTGAACTGACAGTAATGTAATACAGTTTATCTTCAGCCTTATTGTTAGTGTTCTCTTGGCGTAAAGTGCTGTGTGTGAGACGCTTACCCGTCCTTGAGGTAAAAGAACAGTATTTGTTTTGCTGTGTCTTCAGTTGGGTCTACTGAGAGTTCTTGCTGTCCTTTCAGAAGATCAGGAGTGACCTGGTTAGAGAACATACCAGCCAATAAATACAGCCTTTACACTGACATACCTTCCTTTAGTGAATGTCTTTACCTGTGCGTCTCTTTCATCAGACTCATCTGTTTGGTCACTACACGACCTGGATAAAGTTCTGTGAAGTAGTTTCGCTGCCTGTGGAGACATTGCCTCTTTTCCATTTTCTTTGACCAGTGCATTCGTCTTGTTCTCCTCCTTCTTCTTTACCAACGTGGCTTCTCCGCTGAGCAGTCGAGCCCTGGCTGACCCAGGAGGATAAATCCCACCGGGGGTCTCACCTCTGGTTCCCTTAAGAGATGAAGCTCTGCTGGATGAAGAGGAGGAGGAGGAGTCAGAGGTCCGGCCGCTGTCCACGCTGCGTGACCTCCGACACTCCTCGGGGTCCAGTCGTTTCCTGGGCCCCCACCGGCCTTTCCTCTGGCTGCTGTTGAACTGGTTTATGAGTGTCCCCACTGATAAGAACGGGTCTGTGTCCACAGAGTTTGGGGACTTTGCTGTGATTTGTCCACCTGAAGCTGGGTTTTCCTCCGAGCCTTCAGCCGGCAGAGGGATTCTGGGACTGGCCGGAGTCTGGATGGAGGCTGTTTGTGAAGGAACAAGTACACTGAGGTTGTTACTGTCAGGGTCATAAGGTCTCAGAATTTCTGGATGTTTCTGATAATGGAACACAGAGGAGGCTGCAGTTCGCTGTGTCTCAGACTGAGCGGGGCGTCTCGGGGCCGGCCTTTCATCCACAGATGTCCTCACCATGCCCGGGTTGTACCCCGCCTGGTGAGTGATGACGGAAATGTCCCTGTGGTTCTCCTGGCCCGAACTGTTCAGAACCACGTAGGGCTGACCTTTAATGCCCTGGACCTGCACCCTGACTCCAAACAGGCCGTCCTGGCTGCTTCTGGGGCTCTGAGGATGAACAAAGCTCCTCTGTATCCTGACGTCTGGAGATCCGCTCAGTCGGTGAGACTCCATCATGGATGAATCGATGAGATCCTGAACAGGGCAGTTTAGCAGCTGAAAAAACAAAGATACAGACAGACAGGTAAAAATGGGCTAAACGATAGGGATGTAACAGAAAATGAGATAGTATTAACAGTTTGAAATGAATCTGCCTTAAATGAATGTTTTCTTGAAGAAGAAATGCTTGCTAATGAATGAAACTTGAAATGATTCACTACTTCATGTGTTAATGTCTCAATCTTGAAAATAAGGAAGAAAAGTGTACATGACCTGTATGAACCAGAGAAATTAGAAGAATCTTTATTTTGTCAGAAGGTTTACATGTAAACGTGCAACACACCGAAATTTGACCTCTGCTTTTAACCCACCACTAGATCATGAATAACACACTGCATTACTAGGAGCAGTGGGCTTGCCATATCAGGAGCAAATGGGGGGGGGAGTGCCTTGCTCAAGGGCGCATCAGCTAACAACTCTCTGTCAGTCCAGGGAATTGAACCAGCATCCTATCGGACACAAGCCAACTTTCCAGCCATGTAGGCCACAGCTGGAAGAGGAAAACGTGAGCTTTTACAAAAGAACTCAGCTGAGAAATAAACAAAATATACTCATAAATATATAGGCTACACATAGAAATATAAAAATCACCCTATGCTTCAGTTTAAACAAGAAAAAGCCAACAAAAACATGACAATGAATTAAACTCGAATTATCCAGGACTTCATGTGCAAATGTCTCCCTTTTGAAAATAAAAAAGAAAATTGTACATGACCTGTATGAACCAGAGAAATTAGGAGGAAAAGATCACTATTTAAAAAGAAATAGCCTTAGAAATATACACAATATCCTGACAAATATACAGTTTATACACAGAAATATAAAAATCTGACTATACTTCAGTTCAGACAAGAAAAATAGTGAGAAAAACATACAGGCACAGGTGATGTTCTCCATCAATTTACATTTTTGTCAATACTTTAAATACATATATAAATATGTATAAAAGCTGTCAGGTTTTATATTATGGTGTACTTTGAAATGGTATAGAACTATAGCCATGCTGGGTAATACATTCAATTAAACAAATTAGATTGTTTGTTTGTTTTTTTGTTTGTTTTGGAATAATATGAAAAATGTGTAAATCCCAATACTGAGATTATTCCTTCTACTGTTCAATATCTATATATAACAATTATTTTAATGTTATTTCCTGATATTAGACTAATACGGTGTAGTAGTTTTTGTTGTTATTTACATTGTACTCCCATCATGCAACAGCCTTTTCATGCATTAGCTTTCTACATTACTGCATATCTTCTATTAATATTTCTTATGTATTTATACATTTTTTGTGTGAAGTAGGCATGTTCAGTGTTTACAGTTTTTAATTCACTCACATCTTTGCTCTTATCTTCCATATTTGACTGTTTTGAGGGTTTCATCGTTGTTCTTTTCCATTTTTAAATATTCTTACTGTTGACATTGTTCTTCATCTTTACTTATAACACTGTCATTCGTCTCATGATAGTGAAAAAAACAAAAACAGACTAATAAAGCCTTGTCTTATCTTATAGTTTTGGTGAAGAAAACCATTTCAAGGGTGTCCAGACAGAAATCAAAGCAGACTAAAACTGTGTATTGGTGTCCATAGCACTGAAAGAAATCCAGGTGGATTTTTCCATCCATATCCCTGAGGCTTAGTGAAGTACACTAGTGCATCATGGGAAGGTGAAAACCAATGCATCAGGTTGGTCGAGCTGCAGGAGGTGTTTACACAACACAAAGCTCCTCACACAGTGAAAACATAAAGAGAATAAATGACACTGACAAGAGCCTGATATTGCTGTGAAATGAAGACAGCTCCTTCTGTGTGCTAATAACAGTGAACTATTGTACAGACGAAGCTGAGCCAACTGCATGACGCCTGCAACTGGATGAGGTCTCTGAGGTGTCGTCACCCACATCATGGTTTGACACTTGAGGAAAACATTGGACCAATAACAGAACACTGAGGATGGCATCTAATGGACTACAACAAATGATTGCATTTAAAACTAAGGAAAATGTGGAAACAAAAAAAAATGCTACAAGTTTATTTAATTTTCTTCTGTATCAGACATATAATCTGTCAAACATACCTGACATGTTTCAGTGGTAAACTTCAGTCTTCGTCAGAGGAGTCACAAGGTGGCGTGTGACGTGTTTAAAAAATGACTGATGTTCTCATCAGTCATGATGAACGATGGAAGTTTACCCCCAAGACATGTCTGGTATGTTTGACAGATTACATGTCTGATACAGAAGAAAATTAAATAAACTATAAGAATATAGACACTATGAACTTTGTTGGATTAAAGATAATACAAGTCATTAATAAGGGAAAGGTTTGATATGATAGTTCATTAATAAAAGCTTATTACTTAACATAACTAGAAACGCACCTGGAGAGTGCAGACCTCCGCCAAGGTAGTGTTTGTATTTTTTAAGGTAGTGTTTGTACTTTTTTTTAAGGTAGTGTTCATACTTTCCTCCACTAGATGGCCGTGAATGACCTCATGCACCTCTATGCCACCATGCCCTATCTCACAATGGTAAAGAATCCTTTAAAAAGTTCCTGGATCCAGACGGTGATTCAAAACGCCTCCAAAATTGAATCATCTCTTCCTTGACCCAGAGTGGACATACCCTGAAAATGTCATCAAAATCAATCCATAACTTTTTGAGTTATGTTGCTGACAACGTCGGATGGTAACAAACAAACAAACAAACAAACAAACAAACAAACAAACAAACAAACGCACAGTAAAACCTAACCTCCTTGGCGGAGGTAAAAAAAAAATCACACATATAAAGTACATCACTTCACAGTTCCACTGGTCTACCATGTTTTATAAATGATCTGCCTCTAAGATTAAATATAATAAATCTTACTTTTTTTAATAAGATGATTGAGAAACAAATGACAAAAGTAGTGGTTGCCTGATGTTTTCAATGAATATAATGATGTTTTTTAGGTTTATGTACATTTATACCATACTTTTAGAAATCTCCTACTAGAAATACCCCACAAAGTGAATGCATCGTAATGTTCAGACAGTGTTTTTGAAATAGATCTAGTAGCTCTGAGACAAACATTCATATGAAGAAAAACCCATTCTCTCAATTCTCAGAATTTCACATTTTGACTGTATCTCGGAAACTACAGCCAACCAGCATTTGGACTAAATTCTTCTTTATTGGTGACTGAAAGTTGGTAAAGTCTCTCCTCCTTTTATTCTGGAGGTGTTTTACTAGTATCAGTGTTATGAGTATGCTGTGCAGTGTATAGGTATATAAGCACTGCTATATACGACACTATACTGTCCATAGAAATAGATAGATTGACTGTATATTCAACCACTCACTGTGATTAGTATTATTCACTGTTGTATTTTAGTATTTTTGCATATTATGTCCATGAAGTGAGTAATGACTAGTATTAAAGTTAAAACATGAAAAAAAACCCCATCAAATTATTACCATTAAAAATATTTTTACTACATAGTCTTCACATAATATATCAGTAAATAAAGTGGACATTTTTGCAACTCCATGAAAAATAGGTTCATAAGAAAAGTATGAATCACATGTTTTTTTTCATGACTAAAGAGGAATAAAAATACTCAGAAAAAAAAAAATCATGATTAAGCTTCTCATTATTCATGCACGAAAGGGTTAAATTTCATTATGCTGTGTACAATGACAAATAAATAATCATAAATAACAATAATTTTCATACTAATTAAATTGTGAATCAATAGATTTTAGATAGTAATAACTTCAATGTTGCAGCAAACCTTTACTAACTGCTATAAACCATAATAACCCGAGATAGAAAACTTTACTTCAACTTTTTATTAGACTTTTCTAAGGGTGCGTTTGATTTCAACACAATGTCTCTTAAAACCACACACGATTTACAGATAACTAAAACATATGATCCAAATCCAACTAAAAAGCTCCTAAAACCTTTCTTCTTTTAGTATGACGCTTTTTAAGTGCATTAATGTCAGTCCAGTGTGTCAGTTGATCACACAGGAAGAGTTTGTTTAATGCGGATCTGCATTTATCCGGTTACTTCAACCCGGGTTTAGACAAAGAAACACCGCAATTTTAGAAAAAATAAAAAAAAATATAAGTGTGTATGTGATATGAGCTGCAGAGGGATATGATTCAGGAATATTTAAGGAACATTCATCAAACAGACCATCTCATAAAACTGGAGCAGATCTGACAAACTAAAAATTCCAGCGGTTGAAGGGTCCTTAAAGTAGCTTAAAGCGTAAAGTTCAAACCACACGAAAGAGTCAAAATATTAGTGTAAGTCAGGTTATTTAGGATAAAAAGGGGTCGATGTGAGCTGACACTTACCGCTGTGGGTCCAGTCTGAGTCTAGTCTGAACACAGTCCTCCTCCTCCTCCTCCTCTTCACACCGTCCCGCACCGTGAGGCGTTCACGGTCCGCTCTGTGTCAGATATTCACGCTTTACTGCAAATGCTGTAATAAATATACTGTACATAAACTTACCACAAAGACAACAGATTCTACTTTGTACACTGGCTTTATGTTTCTCCGGAGTGGTTTTCAGTCGAGTCCAGTAAGAGAATGGACCACGCCCAAGTTGTTAAAGGGGGAGTAGCAAAGGGTTTGTACTTTATTTCAATGGACCCCCTGAATGACAAGTTAAGGTGCTCAGTGTTTATAATTGGATTTTTTTAGTGTTTGGGAGTAAATTAAGTATCATTAACCACTGTTTTATCTTAGTATGGTATATTAAAAAAAATTAAAAAAGAAGAAGATGAAGTTGAAACTGAAAAACAATTTGATGATATTAAAAAAAAAATATCATCAGAAAAACAAAATGTTTATTATTTGGGGGAAATGGTTCCATGTGATTTATAGTCACAGTTGGAGAATTGTCAGTATTATGTTTTTTTAAGACCTTTATCGCTTGTATTTTTGCACAACAATTGCATCCAACTGACAATAAAGATTCTATTCTATTCTATTCTATTCAATTCTAACTTTGTCACCATTTAGAGGTTACATTTATAAAAGGCAGCTTAAAAAAGTATCTTTGTTCACTCTGTATATATATTTTTTTTCTTTTTAACACTGTTTACATATTTTCTATATATTTCAGTTATGCATATTTTTCTATATACAACTAAGAAATGAATATGTGTGGTCATGCATTTCAGAAAAAACCTAAATATTGTAGAAGCCATATAGGACCATCTCTGCGTGTAACATATAACATAAGATCATTTAAGCAAACTTCAACACTGTCAAGACTTTGTGTGTGTCTTTCAACATTCCGCAAATATTTTCTACATTTTTCTTGTTAGAAATAAAGATACAACTCTGCAAAAACAGCGCTAAAGGCTGCCTAAGACTTCTGCATTGTACCGTTTATACACTTATTAATATGATGCCGTGTAGAAAGTGTTTTGAAATCTGAAATAGATCTGGAGACAAACATTTCTTTAGACTAAAACCCATTCTGTCATTAATAGAATTTTACATTTTGACCAAATACTATAGCTTGAAAACTTCATGTTAGTCTTTATTAGTAACTCAAATGTGGTATTTTTTGCATGCAGACCAGTGATATGACAGCACACTACATTTGTCTACCCCCATATAATAAATTATAAAACACACATGGTCGCATTATTTGTAAAAAGACATTTATTGCTACATTATTATTTTTGACACATGCCTGTGGGCTACTTCAAACTGTACACATACTGTACATGTTATGATAGGAGTATTTCAGATTATTTTTGATTACTTAGTATTTGTTCAGCAGTGTGATAAGCAAACAAGACATCACTTATTCTGAATATTGCTCAGAGCATGAAACGTGGCTACGTCTAGTACAACTGCACAAAAATGTCTTCCGTGTAAAATCATAGTGAGAAAAACAAATACAGACATTATTGAATCCACAATATTTGTATAAAAGATAACTTACATAATTTAGAAAAAAAATGCAATGTTCTATTAAAACTCAAAGAGCCATCAGAGAGTTTCAGCTACATCTGAAGAGCCATAATTACACTGAGAAGAAGAGACTCAGTTTTATTAAGTGTAACCTTGTTAACCAACAGTGCTATAACACAAATATACAAATGACAGAACTTAATATAGATATGATTCTCACACAATAAAGAACATTCTTGGAGGTCTGTTCATTCACAGAATGGTCAAACTCCTACAAATACACGCACACGCACACACATGCACACGCACACACACGCCATCGGACAAATGAAATCTGTTTTCTGAATACACAAATGTGGTAGTATGAGTCCTCTGAGCTCAGATACACTGTAAAAACCAGTCAGAAATACATTGGTCTCATCCGAAATCCAACTGCAGACGGCGCCTGTCATCTAATGGGTCCCTTCAGATATACTCAAACAGAAATATAAACAGTAAATATACAAAACATGTACAAAACATCTGCAGCTTACAATGCATTTGTCTGTAACGAGTACGTTTAGGCACAATGTTCAAAGTCCGTTTGGGAAGTCAGGGGACGATTGTTCAACTGCATCCCACTTTGCAAACAGAGAAGTCTGAGTCTCTGCTGTGGTCCGAATTCAGAAGAAACGCTGGACATCAGAAACAGCTGGGTGCTCCTCGGATGGTGCTCATTCAACATCTGCACACCACAGACACAAACGAATCAGATAAAAGGATCCATACATTCTCACCCAAATGTTTTCTTGCTCTCAGTAGTGTTTTAACCCACAAAGACCCAAATATACACAAGTGACCAAAAGCATCTACTGATCTAAAATGTTTAATAACCTTAGAGCCAATAATCCTATCAATGTATGGAAATACTTGCTATAAAATACAGTTATTCATCTTTTCATGGTCATCAGATATGTCCCATTTAGATGTTCAGTGGCTCCATACTGAATGTGGAAATACCATTATCTTCTACAACACTGATTCACCAGTAAAACCAGTGGAGTTGGATCAATGACAGTGGATGGAGACACTTAGTCTATATTCAGTTAATAATAGATTTTACTGAAAAAGTCACTTTTTTAAAAAATGTCTCTGTTTTTGGTATAATAACCCTCAAATGTGATGATTAAAGTATTTGATCAGTCAAATAAATATAGGAAAATGTCAGATTTTCACTGAAAAAATACAAAAGGAGCGGATTATATTATGATAAATAGTGATAAATCATGTAAAATGAATTTGGAAACTGCCACAAAAGTAGTACTGGGTGTTCATGGGTTAATTTCTGCTGTGACTCATGCATGTTTTCAGTGCAGTATATTAATGGAGGCTGGTCAGTATTTATTGTTGACCTCAGCAGATGCTCAGATGTGGCCCATGGGGTTCCCTGGGTCCGTCAGACCGGGATGAAAGGCCAGATGCATGGACTGTGGATCCGTCATGACCGCAGACGCCTTCTCTTCCTCTCTCCTCCGCAGACACGCTGCCTTCGGGTTCAGGTTCCTCTCTGTGGGTTTCAGTGAACAATGACTTAGAAGTGGACTAAATAAAGAAACCGACCCGTGTCATAGTACATGGATAGACTTCATTTCCATCCCTTGTGTCAAACAGACAAGGAAACCTGCCCAAAATACCCTGTTATTTCCGCTTGACTTTTCTGTCACATTTACTACAAAAATAAAAAAAATAATGCACTCAGTTCTGTGATTATTTGTCAAGCACCTGACAATGAAATTTGCAGTTGGACTTACTGAATATTGGTAACACTGGTCTAGTACTTTTGGGAAATGATTTGTTTCAGAAATAACATGTCTTGATAGAAAATAAAAGGATAAATAACTTTTTTTTTTTTTTTAAACTTCCTGATGAAGGCTTGAAGCCAAAACGCATTGAGGTGTTTTTTAAGGTCTACACATGACCATGCCATGAGAATAAAGGCATTTTAATGTTTAAAGAGAGTGCCTTGGAGTTTATGTCCTTTATGAATCCCTTTTCCAAAAGGCAACACAAAAACTTGTTTTTGGGGCTGAGAAGCATTCGTTCCCATGATAATTTTAACTAAATACCAAATGCCAAAAGTGTTACTTAGTTAATGTTCTTCTAACTAATGCGTTATTGTATGTACACTGTTACCCATAAAGTTGTAATATTTTTTTTTTTTTTATCTCTTCTTATGAAATGATTGTGACAATATGATTTATTCTTGATAGATAAAGTGTAACTGAGGCTCAGTATGTAATCATTGCTCAAGGTCAGAGATGATTAATGATGTCTATAAATAGGAATAAAAAAGAGGAACATATCTGAAAGTGCATTAATACTGGTACTGGCATTAGTTCTCAGCAAAAAGGAAATTTTTGATATTGAAATCAGCATCAGCAAAGAGCTTTGCAGTTGGTGCATCCTAGTTTATTTACTTATAAATAATAGAATCATAAATCTTATACTAGAGCAAATCTGTACTGTGCACTCTAATAAGTAAGTTTTATCATTTTGGATAAAAAAAAATATTCTCCCATTAATCCATAAAACTTCACATTTTAACCCAATACTGTCATACTTAAAAACTATCACCAACTTTCAATTTGGACTTGATTTTTTTTTTAAATAATGACCAAAATATGGTCAAGATGAGAAACTATGACTGAACACATTTTGAGCAGTGTTATTAACCCAAATAAAGCAATAACCTGAACAATAATGCAATAACAGTAAGTCTGGGACTTTTGTCATGTTATGATGATGTCATGGAAATAATGGAAGATATTCAAGCAATGACAAATCAGCTTTTTTAAACGTCCCATTGGCAACAACTGATGATCTGTTGTTAATTTTATATTCTATTCTGATGCCAAAATCCATGGCGTGGTCTACTTGTACTGTATTTCTTCACAACTGATTGGATTATATGGTAATTTCCTTTGATAACAGCTAATAAAATAAATAAATTCAAAGTAAAGGCTACAGTTTCCAGTACTAAAGTTATTTTAAATTTTCTGTATTTGCCCAATTGACATTTAATTAAAAAGCACATGCTGGTTTTTACATTCCAACACATTAACATTAAAAAGGAGGTGTTGAGAGTGGTAAAAATGATATCAGACAGGACATTTTCTTACATTGTACAGTAAGGTCAAGCTATTACACTCGTGTTTTATTACATTTGGAGCTGGTTTAAGTTAAGTTCATTACACTTTCAGGTAAATATTACATGCATAATATTTCTCAGCTCATGATATTCTTCAGTTTTCAGGTAACAGTTGATATTAAAGGACCGACTTTCATCATCAACCATATTAAAGTCTTATTCTGCATGACAATACTCTACATTAATATGAGGATTTGTACCTTAATATGCAGTGTTTTCCACTTTTCATTTCCTACTAAACAGTAATCTTCTAACAGTGATGCCTCCTCCTGAACCCACTGACCTCTGACTTGCTGCTCCAGGCTCAGTATCACGGCCACGGCCTGATGCAGCACCAGCAGTTTGGTCTGCGGCTTCTCGCTCTTCAGGTGCAGCTGACACATGTGACCCAGCTCCTTGAAGGCCTCATTGATGTCCCGCACGCGCAGACGTTCACGAGCGTTGTTGGCCATCCTCCTGTCTCGCTCACGTTCGGCTTTCTGCTCCGGACTCAGATCCTCATCCTCATGGATACTGCAACATCCACACAAGGAAATGCATAAACACAGCGGAGGGGGAGTGGTTCAAGAGGGTAAAGGGAGAAGCTGGGATGAGTTATAGAGTGGATTTCTCTGCCCTCTGGTGGACACTGAGTGGAGATCACGTCACTGAGTCTGAATATTCCTCATGATTTACTGCATTTTACCATATTATTATTTTACAAACCACTATTGGACAAACTATGGGGGTCTTACAAGCCATTTTAATAAAGAATATGCACTGTTCATAATCCCAAGATGATTTTGTCCTTAAATATCCCATTAATACAGACAGTTGTACACAGGATTTAACATTTTAATGCTCCACTGAAGTCAAACAATCTACATAGACTTGTGAAGATGGACAGACCAACAGTATTTGCTCAGTTTAACACCCTTATGTTTGGCTTTAAACTGTATTTGATTGGGGGGGTTTTTACAGGTAGTTTATGTTGTCTTATATATTTGTTGGGTTTTTTTTTTTTTTACTATTTTTGAATACTCTTCTTGGGTCATTGTTATATAAAATAAAGGTTGAATGATTTCAGGAAACAATAAATAATACCAAGGCACTCACTTCCAAACATACTCTGCATATATTGTGACTCCAGGGTTAAGTTAGACGTGTAAAAACAGTTCTACTGCAGTGAGTTTCATCATCAGGCCTTGGTTACAGAGATTAGATGAATTCATGAGTTCACAGGACAACACTAGCAAATAGTTAATGCAGGGTTTTCATAACATTTTAATAAATAGGTGCAGTATCCGAGCTTTTTTGCACCATCTGACCAAGGGTAGCATCAAAAGTAACCAAATAACTGGTGGATGTAACAGTCACAGTTGGTCAACCTGTGAATGAATCTGTTTCTACACTTTCCAGATGCTCTTTATTATATTTATTGGTTTTTCCAAATTTTTTTCCACAGATAATTAAAATCTAAATGAATTCGTTAACCTTCAAAGACCTAAACAAATTCTGGTGACCAAATGCATCTACTAGTCTAAAATGATTGATAATATTGAACCATTAATCTTATCAATACTTCTATTATTCAGGTAAAGTTAAGTTTTTCAGTTTGTTTGTTTTTTTGGATGTTCACTGGCTCAATAGAGAACGTGGAAACAATATCATCTTCTACAATAATTGGTTCATCATTAAAACTCATGTAGTTTGACAAATGACAGTGGTTGTAGATGCTTGTTTTTATGTTCAGTTAATACATAGTCCCAAAAAAGATGCTTTTCTTCAGTTTTCTTTGTCCTGATATATTAACCTGTGAATTTACATTCACCTTTTATGGGTATTGAAATGTTTAGTAAATTGGAAATTGAAAAATATTTGTTAAAAAATTTGTTGAAAAATGCAAGACATCAAGGATTAGACGACAATAAATGGTGTTAAATCATTAAATGTATGATGATGCACTTCACTTCAGATTTCAATATTTGGTTTTGTGTCTACCGCTGTCTTATTTAGACTGAAGAACAAGAAAAAACAAACTAAAAAACAAGCATGGCTGGAGGTCATCCACATACTGTATGTCAAGATCAATATCACTCAACGAGATTATGAAGCTTATTAAGACAAAAACAGGCGCTCAGCTCTCAGAGGTGACGTCATGTCAGGGTTTGGCCTAGAGTGACCTCTAAAGTCAACAGAAGACAAGCTCTTAATCTGACGTTTTGAAATAAACAACAAACATTTCAGAACTACACAAGTTTATCTATAAATCCTACAAATCCAGTAACAGTCACATTTAGATATAGATGTAAAATAGTACAAATCACTACATATAAATGATTTATGCTAATTTTCTATAACAGCTGATGACCAGGATGAATAAATAAATTTGTAGAAGTCTCCAGGTTTGACTCAAAATATATTTAATTTGATATTCTTCATTTTCTATCAGGAATAAATGGCTTTTATTACCTCCACCAAGGAGGTTTGTTTGTTTGTTTGTTACCATCCGACTTTGGTTATTATCAACATAACTCAAAAAGTTATGGACGGATTTTCATGATATTTTCAGGGTATGTCCACTCTGGGTCAAGGAAGAGATGATTAAATTTTGGAGGCGTTTTGAATCACCGTCTGGATCCAGGAACTTTTTAAAGGATTCTTTATCATTGTGAGATAGGGCATGGTGGCACAGAGTTACATGAGGTCATTCACCGCCATCTAGTGGAGAAAAGTACTAACACTACCTTTAAAAAGTACAAACACTACTTTAAAAAAAAAAAAAAAGTACAAACACTACCTTAAAAAATAAAAACACTACCTTAAAAAAAAACCAAAAAACAAACACTATCTTGGCGGAGGTCTGTGCTCTCCGAGTGCTTTTCTAGTTCCCACTGTTTTTCACTTCTGACAAAAAATAAGCCTTATTTGACCCCATTTGGTTGTAATTTTTTGATGTCTTTCCATCAGCCCTGTTTTAGTCATGTACAGTGACTCTGATTTCTCGTTTCAGTCCATTCAGGGAGAGTTAATGCAGCATAAAGAAGAACCAGGAGACAGAGTAAAGAGGCTCATCTGGACACATCTGTTTCTCACAGCGGGACGTTGGACATTATTTTAAAACTAAGACCCAAGAATAAGACTTATCTGGAAATCTTTAGAGCAATCAGATTAAAACCTTCCTGTAAATGTCAAATATACCGTTTACATGTTTTTTCACAGTAGGTAAGTGTTGTGTTTTTAATCCTCAGAGGTAAGTGTTTACCTGTTCTGTGCGCTGTTATCCCCTGGAGTTTTGTGTTCGCTCTCCTCATCTGATCTCTGGCTGTCTGAGCTGTGGCTGTGATTCGTGTGCATCATGTCTTCCCTTTCTCCTCCTTCTACCTTCAGGTCCAGATTACCTTGGACTCCCATTCCACCTTAAAAAGTAAAGTTGAAAAGAAAATTAATATTATGGGAAAATAATTGCAAAATGTCCAGGTATTCTTGGATTGTGTCTTGTCAGAAGAAAACCTGAAGATATTATCCTAAAGGATCTAAGTCTTTCAAATCCTAATTGTGGGGGAAAAAAAAAAAAAAAAATGGCTGAAATGTTCATTCATTCATTTTCTATACCCGCTTTATCCTCGCTAGGGTCAGGGGGGTCACATGGAGCCTATCCCAGCTACTTAAGGGCGAAGGCGGGGTACACCCTGGACAAGTCGCC
>JAQQZY010000024.1:17584248-17613017 GCA_030068375.1 Ostorhinchus rueppellii | reverse complement strand
ATAATAATAATAATAATAATAATAATAATAATAATAATAATAATAATAATAATAATAATAATAATAATAAATATTAGTAGTAGTAACAGTTAAGAGTTATGGAGGTCTGCCTATTATATGCATCAACACTCAAGGACATTTTCATGGTTTGATTTTGATTCCTGTAAGTTGTTTTGTTTTGTTTTGTTTTGTTTTGTTTTTTGTTTTGTTTTTGTTTTGTTTTGTCCTTATTTCAGCGTTGTAGAACTGTGGTAACTCTGTAGCTGTTATTGCCATATTTTGTTTCAGTTTTTTTTTTCACGTTTTACTTCTTTAACACATAAAACCTGTTACACGGAACTGTTTCTTCAGTCAGTTCTAATACAAAAAGCAGTTTTTACTGAAGGGAAAGTAGCAGTCCCATAAGGTAAAAGGATTAGCAAATCACTACTAAAGAAATCAGAATTAAAACATACTTAAAAGGCCAAAAGTTAAAGCTATGAAACCCCATTTGAGAATAGTACATGTTGCTGGATTGTAAAGAATTCCAGTGGTTATCTTTGAGGTGGCAGCAAATAATAAGGCTCATTTTACTGAGGTGTTATCTGCTTATGATGGGATATGTCCAGCATTCATTACCCACTGCCCACTTCCTATAGTTACAAGACAATTGTTAGAAGACTTTCTGAGGAGCACCTTCCCAGATAAATGGAAAAAAAATCTATCTATCTATCTATCTATCTATCTATCTATCTATCTATCTATCTATCTATCTATCTATCTATCTATCTATATTCCAGTTTTCATAACACTAAAATGAGAAAAAAAAAAAGACATTTGCAGCAAACATGTGTTATGACACACTTGGGAATGAGAAATAGTAACTCCATTCTGTAAATATATTCAGGGTCACGTTTCTTCTCATTAAGACCTTGTATGTTTCTCTTTTTCACTTCTAAAAGAGATTCACTTTGTGTGAGAGCTTCCAAACGTTAAGAAATTGTGAAGTTATGGAATACATTTTTGTGTAAAAAAAAAAAAAAAATTCCTGTCTGTGTAAAAATGACAGACAAAGAGTTCATTGACTCAACCATCTGGGAGTACCAGTACCTCTGTGGCCCACCAGTGGGCAGGACTGGTTAAGAAAATGTCATCACAGTTTTTCCATCCACATCAGTAGTCTGATACAAATGATGTGAAAGAAGTATTTAGTAAGTATCTAGTGCCTTTTTTTTTTGTTTTGTTTTGTTTTGTTTTTTTTATAATGCATGCATTGGAATAGAAAATATAATATTTGCCTCAGGAAGTAAGTAAAAAAAGAAAGTAGCAAAAAAAAAAAAAAAAGGAATATTCAGAGGTCCGGTGACGGTCGTGCACTAAATATTAAAATATTTGGCTGCAAGATTAAAATATGCATCAACCTCATAAAAAGTTTCCACCCTGTTTGTGGTGGTAAACTATGAGAATAAATGCAGACAAAAAAAAGGGGAAAAAAAGAAAGAAATATTCAAATTAAGTGCCTCCAAATTACATTTAAGTACAGTACTTGAGTAAAGTTACTTACTTTGCAAAAGTCTTTGGCCACTTTTGGTTGTGTGTTTTTACAGAGGTGTCATAGGCCTCTATTTATCACTCACATTTAAATATATATATATAAATACATGTATTTATTGATCTCTTATTAAAACACAACAAGAAAATATGTGCAGACTATTAAAAAAAGACACAGGTTAGTATTTAGAGCGACCGCCATTTGTATTTAGTACATCTTGAGGTCTCTTAAGGCTATTTTAGGGGCTACTCTTAGGTTTTCTTATGTTTCCCTCTATCCAGATAATAATTTGAAGTGTTCTTATTTTTACTTGTTTAGTGTTTCTAATTCCACTTGTATATTTCATGTCACACACAAATCACTGAGGAATGTTTACATTTGCACTGTTTTATTCATCTTTGAATTTATTTATGTCAGGGGTGTTAAAAATATGGTGTACAGGCCAAAACCTGCCCACCAGAGGGTCCAATAGGCTCCATGGGATGAATTTACAAAGTGCAAAAATTACACTGACAATATTACCAATCAAGGGTGTCAAACTCATTTTAGATGCATATTTTGCTTATTACAAAATGTGAATGCTTTTGGAGATCCACTGTGATCTGTAAGTTGTAATGCACGTGTATAATTGATAAGTAGAGGCAAAATAATGACGAAACTGCATGAGTTTTCCCAAGAAATTTCACATTGTTCAGGTTATTCACAAGGATAGTTTGTGAATGTAAACATTTCCCTTTTTTGCACAACAATGAAAAGAAAAATTTGGAACTCTCATCATAATTTGTAGGTTATGTGATTTTTTAAATTATTATTATTATTATTTTATTGGTCCGGCCCACCAGAGATCTAATCGGGCTGTATGTGGCACCTGAATGTAAATGACTTTGATCTATCTTGTTCCATTTTTTAAATGTTTTTTATGCATTTATACCATAAAGACCCGCTCTTACTTTTGTGGCAATTCCTATTGTAAGTTATCTTTTCTGTCTATTTAACCTTTCTTAAGTGATTTATCGCCAATTATTGGAACATTATCCTCTGTATATTCCATTTTTCAGAGTAAATCATATATTTTCCATGTAGACATTCATGAAAACTCAGAGTAAATTCAAAGGTTAGTATATCAAAACAGAGAAAACTGAATAAAAAGTGACTTTTTCAGCAAATCTATCAATAACTGAATATAACCCCATTATCTCCATCCATTGTCATTGATCCAACTCCATGGGTTTTACTGGTGAATCAATGTTGTAGAAGATGATGGTGTTTCAGTGTTGACTACGGAGTCACTGAGTGTCCATATGGGTCATGTCTGATGACCATGAAAAGATGACAAACTGCATTTTACACCAGTTATTCACCTGTAATGACAGAATTAGTGGATCAACACTTATCAAATATTTTAGATCAGTAGATGCTTTTGGTCACCAGTGGATGTTTAGAAGTTACACTTGTTTTTATAATATTTGACATTCTTTTGACAGCAAAGCATGTTTCCTCAGTATGCATATAAGCATAAATACTTTGAATCTCTGGTCCTCATACAGTATGTGGCTTTTCTCAGTATGTTAGTGTAAGTGTAAACCTGCATGTTAATTAATTAATTTATTTATTTTACAACTTTATTTATCATTTTTTAAAGCATATTTTACAGTGGATTGAAATAGGTTAATTACACAGGTTGTTCTCCTCCAGTCCCACCCCCCATTCCTCTTCCAGCAGGTACCAACATAAATACAAAGCACATCTCATAAAATAAAAGTATGAATAATGATAATGATAATAATAATAATAATAATAATGTTTAGGTTGTTGTACACTACATATGTTGGTTGTTGTTTTAGTTTGTTTTGTTCTGTGTATGCTTTGTTTATATTTGTCTTTTGTCACCTGGTTTGTTTTTTTTTTTACAGTAATTTCACTAATTAAAAAAGATGAATAACAACAACAACAACAGTAGTAGTAGTAGTAATCAAAAATAAACTACCCCCCCCCCCCAAAAAAAAGAGGGATCCGCGCATATGAAACAATCTAATTGCCACTGAGTCACATGTGTGTCTTTTATTGTGTAGAGTAAATCCAGCTGTACTTCCGGTATGGTCCGTGCTACCTGCGTGCACCTTGACGTAGACAGCTCGTCTGTAGCTGCTGCTGGCTGCTGCAGGCGTGCTATTTGCGGCAGCGGAGATACCTCTGCGAAATGCCTTTTGTATGCCCGAGTGTTTTTTGTTTATTTGGGGGGGTTGTTTTGTGTTTTGCCCGGGTCAGCTCACAGTGTTCGTAGCCATGCTCCGTGGTGGATTCAGCGGGCTGTCCTAGCTGACTGAGCCGCTCCAGCAGCGGTGGGTCCGGTGCAGCGCACAGCCGGGGATGAGGCCTACTTGTTAAAGCTCCCCCACCACCCCTCCATCGTGATGGCTGATGATCAACAACAACCTGGTCAGAAGCCTGCCTCGGGATTAGGCTCTCTTCCAGCGCTGGTGCCAGGACTCCAGGGGCCCGAGGCTAACGCGTTACAGTTCAAAATAAAGAACTCCATTTGGTAAGGATGCAGATGACCCACGGCAGGAGCCACACTGTCCTTTTCGCTAGCGGTAGCCTCGTAATTAGCGTATCTAGCCGTGGAGTGGCAGGGAGGCAGTGTGCTGCACAAAGCGCCTGCAAATCACACGGCTGCTCCCACACCAGCCGTGGATATTTCACCGAAATGCAACATCAGACATTAAAGCTACACCTTCCTTTAGCCGTTTGCGCATTTACACCATTTTAACGTCGGGTTTAGTGGAAGCAGGAGCAGCTTAATGATTAGCATGAAGCCATAGGAGGCCATGTTACAGATGACACCAAACCCACCGGTGGTGCTGATGTGATGCTCATGATGACAGGTGTCACATCACACACACACCGATTTAATAACAGGGGGAAATACATGTGTCAAAGCCAGAAAACACCGTCTGACTGATTTGGGTTTTACACGACTGTTGTTGTTCACATCACTGCTCAGGCACTGGGACATTTTATCATCTGTATCTGGGGTGTCACACATACAATCCCTGCCCTCCCCCTCCTCCCAAAAAGGGTCCAATCCAGGCCATTTGGAGGAATCTGGGAAAGGCAGAAATTACACTGAAAATATTAACAAATCATTTTAGTTCAGGGGAAACACACAGACCAATTCAAGCTTAAGTAGTGACATAAGAGCAAATAGTCAAATGGCACAAATTTCCAAACCAATCCTTTTAAAAATGTGAAAAACCTTAAATGTTTCAAGAAAAATAAGTGTAATTTTAACAATATTATGCTCATTACTAAATGTTTTATCCCTTTGTAAATCCAGTGGAATCTGTAAACTGTATTGCACGTGTATATATAAGCTGAGGCATAATATTGTTGAAATTACACTTATTTTTCCTTAGAAATTCCAGGTTATTCATGTCATTCATATTTTTAAGGGATTCTCTGCAGATGTAAATATTTTCATGTGTAATGTCTCATTTATGCTATTATTATTTTACTGGTCTGACCTACTTGAGATGATATTGGGCTGTATGTGGCCCCTGAACTAAAGTGAGTTTGATGCCCCTGATCCAGTCCACACTCATTACTGTGTGATGATTGTAAAGTTAAATGCATTACATATAGGCTGTAATAATCAAACAGCCATGTTCTAAATCAAAATTCCAGTTGCAAGTAAGACTGGGTGATATAAATCTGTGATATAATGATATATCACAATAATTATCTTGATTTAGGGTTGTGCAATGTATGTTAATCCAATTGTTGTTTTCCTGAATAATACAAAAATGCCTAAATCACAAAGGTTAATCAGGTTAGGTCAGGTTAATCCTGTAGATCTCTCATGTTCCAAGGTAAATCCATTTTGCTTATTGTAATACATCAATTCTGAATGTATTTATTCAGTCATATTCTATAATACTCTTTATTTCATTGTAAAAAAAAAAAAAAAAAGTACTTTTTAGCTCTTTCTTCAGTTGATATAGCTAGAATACAGTCCATTTAAATCCTGTATCTTCTATAACCCATTTATATTGTCTTTGTTAAATGTTCTGTAGTTGTCTCTGGGTTTATTTTGTTTATATTGTGAGCTACAGTATAAGGCTGGGTGTTCTAGATACTGTACAAAATGTAGTCAATTTTTTTTTTCCTGTTTCCTTCCTACATGAACTCTAGACAGAATATGACTCCAAAATTCTGACTACTATATTTCTGCAGCATCAGTTACAACAATAATAAAACAAGTAGCACTTGTGGAGGTATTATGATGCATTATTTGTTTAACAAAATGATCATTTAAAGAACAAAGCACCATTCAGAGGCGACAACTAGAGAAATGTTATGTTTCATTATGAGTTTTGCCAACCAGAAGAATCAGCCAGGTCTCGATTGAGGATTTTTCAGTCTTTTAAGAACACAAAACCTTTAAAAAAAAATAAAAAAATAAATAAATAAATAAATAAATTATTTTACACATAACTAAGCCCTCCTACCACACTTAAAATAAAATATGACAGTGTTGTTTTCCTTAATTTTACTTATTGCAAACATGTTATTTTCATAGTTATTTTTAATGATTTGACTACATTTATTCCTGTGTTCTGACCTTAAAAAAATCATTAAAAACTACAAAAAATAGCTGGTTTCTTAAGCTTTCACTCCAATGGACTCGTTTGGTGTTTATATCATCATCGCTATAGATAGTAATCGATATTTTTGGCCATAACTCATCCTTCTCTGCAGCTGTTTAACCAGGAATTATTTTCATTGTCTGTCGACCTTTTGATTATTTTCTAGATTAATCATTTCCTTGGTTTGTCTCTAATGTGTCAAATGAAAAAGGTGTTAAAGTCCTCAAATGTGTGGTTTAGTCCACAACACAAACACATTCAGGAGGAGTAAAGAAAATATTCTATTTTAAGAAGCTGGAATCAGAGAACTTTGACTATTTTCAGAAATAGTAATTCAGTCCTTGACAACTGGTGTGATATTATTGTAGCCGCTGTTCATTTGCCTCTTTCATGTGAGAATTTGATCCTCTATTATTAAGTCTAAGAAACTCTGCTGTTTTTAGATGTTGTCTGGTCATAACGTACAGAGAAATTAAGAGTCAACAGGCATTTACTCATAAAACCAGTGACTGAATAAAGAATAAAATAATAGGCAGATGAGTCGACACTGAGAAAAGTAATTGGTTACAGGTCTGGTTTGCACAAATTTGGATTAAGCCTGATTCGTCTGAAAATATACTGTGTATGGCTGTTTTTTCCTCTAAAAATCAGTATTAAGTATATTCTGTATTTAGTCAAATGTAATTACTGTACTTACTATTGTCTCGTTCACAAAGTACTACTATGTGACGCTATAAAGACACACAAATCATAGCAGCACACGACAGAACCTGTCACTGATGACGCATAATGATGAGTTTCAGTTTATTGAAATCTAAATTTAATCTGAACACTACAGTCAAGTGCTGACTGTCAAATGTGCTGTAATGTTTGCTAAAATGATAAAGACACTGATAGCAGACAAATATGCCTATTGTGTCCAACAGAAACACAGATGTGAGTATATGAGGTACAGAATGACTTAACATCAGAGGGAAAAAAGACCGTTTTTTTGTTTTGTTTTTTTTTAAATAATCAGAATTTTCAGTTCTTCAAAATAATTTTCAGGTAATTAGATTTTCCTTGGAACACAGATCAGCAGGACTCAGGAACTATGTGGAAATAACCACACAAACATTTAGAATATGTACATTTTGGTGTTTTTCTCAATCACTCACATGTGCTTTTGTTCTTTTTCGTAGCAAATCCGTACAATCAAAAGTGGACAGCATATTGGTGAGTATCCACACCTGAGTTTCTTAGTGATCTTACTTCAACTACTTTACTCTGAATAGTTGAAATCCATTAATGCTAAAGACAGGAAAACGACTTTTATTATGACGGCATTAAAGTATGCACGATAATAAAGGATTTTGTACTTGTGAAACTTGTAAATACACATACATTATGTAATGGAAGACTTTATCTCTGCACACATTTTTTTTAGGGTAACTTGTAAATAATTAGTCATATCAGTGCATCTCTAAGCAGATATTAGATCAGCACGTGCTCAATCCCTGCACACGTTGATGTGAATTCGTCTGAGACAAAGCATTTCACACCTTTTCTTCAACAGCAAAGTCGCGTCAGTGACATCAAAGCTGCAATATAAAGCTTTGCCTATTTTTATCATCCCAAAAAAAACTATTAGTCTGCATTTAAATGTCAGCTAATGTGTCTGGCGTTGGGCAGATTTAGGCAGCACTAGATCAAATATAATCATCCATCGTTTTGCATCACTTATGTCTGAACACTGACAGTGTTGTTTGTTCAGTTTTATTCTAATTTAAAACACTTTTGTCAACATGTGCCTCATATCTGGACTGTGTCAAAATGTAGGCAAAGAACACATCACTGGACATAAGTATGTGCTTGTAACATTAAGGTAAAGTAACGGACATTTACAATAATGAGGTTTGACAGAACTTCATATGAATTGAATGCTCTGTCTCATATATTCATTTAGTATAGTGTCTATATAGCACATTTTTCAGTTGAGAATGTCATTTTCCTGTAAATAACAAGACCATTCATTGCCTTTTTGCAAAATAGTATTAAACAGTGCACCCATGTTGCTATGTAAAATCTAAAGCCTTTAAATAATTTGTTAAAAATATAAATATTACCTGATCTTTTATCAGTGGCAATGTCACATCTGTGTAGTTTTTTGCATGTATGGATATTATAGCCATGATTAATATTTAGAATAATTAAGAATATAATTTTGATAGCAACATAAGAATTTATATATTTATATTTAGTATTTTTTCATTTCTAGTTTCTTTATTTCATGAAAGAGATGTTTACTGTAAGCAAGAGGTCATTTAACAGTCATTTAGATTCGGGATTCGGGACTTTTCTGAAGGCTTACGTACTTCAGAACTGAAACCACGGTAAAAAGAGCCAGAAGGATTTTACACGAGCACGGATGTATATAGTTTTTTGACCGTGCTTGCTGTGTAACTGTAAAAAAAAGGAAACTGTATTTGAAGACCTTATTTTTTTGTTAACCATTTTTATTAGATGAAGTATTTTGTTTGATTAAGAACCCAGCTTGCTCGCGTCCATTCTTTTCAAAAGTGCTGGACTGAACGACACAGATATTGGATCTGTTGCCGTAACAATGGGTTAAAGATAATAATGTACGACTCATAAAGACGTAGCGACCACTCAGACTGAATGTTATAGCATTAGGTACAAGCGGTTAAAGAGGTGTGTTGCGCATGTTTCCTGCTTTACATCGAACACCTGTTTAGTCCTGGTTTTGACAGGATGTTTTATGCTGATGATTTATGATTCGGTAAATGAAAATCTAATTATGTTCAAGAGATCAAGGACCGTCTTAAAGAGGCCAGTCTGGAAAACATTTAGGAGTATGATCGAGTGAAAGAAAAAAAACAAATCA
Source organism: Ostorhinchus rueppellii (assembly GCA_030068375.1). Classification (NCBI taxonomy): domain Eukaryota; kingdom Metazoa; phylum Chordata; class Actinopteri; order Kurtiformes; family Apogonidae; genus Ostorhinchus; species Ostorhinchus rueppellii. The sequence continues at coordinate 17,603,956 of JAQQZY010000024.1, read as the reverse complement.
ATGTATATTTGTAGCGACGTAGTGTAGTAAATAGTGTTTTCATTCGCTGCTCATTGGCTGACAGATCTCTCCTCATTCATTCAAGTGTTGGTTCCCTAGCAACAAAAGAGGCAAATAGAAAAGGAAGCGGTAAGATGACTCCATTCTTAGAAAGCCATCAGAACGGCCGGGTTCGAATCAATAATAGGCAGGTTGTTTCCAGCTGTCACGCCCACATAGGATCTTATAATTGGCTCTAAATTCTTTCTTTCTTTTTTCTTTCATTCATTTATCAACAATAAGACCTGAAATAAAACAGTTGCTTCATGAAACTCTACACACTTAAGTCCCTGCCTCCTATTGTCCCTTGTCTGTCCAGTGCAAGGCTTTTTGACTCTTCATTAATTTGTCCTCTTTTATATATTTTTTTCTTTTACAGCAAGATGTTGAGAAGTTTACAGACATCGAAAAACTCTACCTCTACCTTAAGTTGCCTTCTGGTCCCAGCAGTGGCAATGATAAAAGGTATTGATCCTCGGCTATTTCTCAAGGAAACATAAACATACTCTTGTTTCTCACTTAGCTGCTCATCTTGCACGCATGCGGCTGCTTTTTTTGTGGCTGTCATTACATTTTTGGCACTGTTGTCTCATTGCTTCTCAGGAAAAAAAAAATAAAATAAAATACAGTTGCTATCCACATTTTTGACACAGACACAATTTAGGCTTGTAGATCCTCAAAATTACATATAATTGTTGATATATTTGGATATTTCTTCTTTCTTATTAGTCCGTTTTTTGCCTTGTGTCACTCATTGGTTTTTCAGCTGTATGGTTGATGAAGGAAAAGCACTGATATCTGTAGATTTGTGCTATACCTAGCTGTCTGTGTTTCATTTGTTTCCCCATATCTATTCATCACCCCAACCCCCAAATTCTGCCCATTTGGACTGAGAATGAGAGGGGGTCCTCCACTCCTGGATTATGGTATTAAAGTTTCTGTTTTAACAAGAAAATGATGGGTATCAATCGAGGACACGGTTTAACCCACTTGTGTTTCTCTTCCCGCACTGTCACAGTGATCAGAGTTCCATGTCGTCAAGCCGTACTCAACAGATGTATGCATTCAACTGGATACGGAATCACCTAGAAGAGCACCCAGAGACATCCCTCCCAAAACAAGAGGTGTATGATGAATACAAGTGAGTGTGGATGGACTTTGCTGTGGGGTCGGAAGAGGAGGATGAGTGAGGAAGACCGCTGCTGATAATGCACATAAAAAAAAAAACAAGATTAATCTGCATTTGTTTTCATTTGGGTGAAAATATTATTCTGATATTTGAAAATCTTTTTGAGCCTTTTTACTAACTCAGACTAAAAGGCTGAGTTAGTAAAAAGGCAGTGCAGTGCAACGAAAAAATGACATGAAACTGAAATATTCAGCAATAATTATTCTGCATCAAAAATATTAACGCCAGTCGCTTTTCCATTGACCCTCAAATTGCAGGAATATAACTTGCACATAAAAATTTACCAAATAGAAAAACCACAATTTTGCCCAAACTCTTTGCAAGAGGTGGTTTTCCAAGGGTAGCACTATTGATATATCCCACAAAATTGTAATGGAAAGGCCTTTTTCAGCAACTAAAGTCACGTGAATTAAAAAAAAAAGAAACATGTTGACGGATGTTACAAGTGAAGAAGAGATATTTAAAGAGACATGGTGTGGAATGTGAGGACACACAAGGAAACTGAGTAGTTTTTTTATTTAGTACAGGATAAAGGGGTAATATAGAATAAGAATAATGAATATATCTGTAAATCAGCACGATATTTACGTTCGTTGCCGTGTTTATGGAATGTCTTCTCGTATCATCTCGCAATAATAATTAAATCATTGCGTCAGTGATTTAATGGAAAAATCGATATTACACACTTCTATTTTTTTGACGTTTAGTAAATATCGGTAAAGGTTTAGCCCAGATGTCCACTGGAAAAGCCACTACTGGTGATGATGTGAGTTTGCAATAGTTGCGACACTTGTTCAGTAAAAGTATATTGGAGACTCAGTAACAGACTCAACATCACTTGTATGTAGGAGGCTTGTGTGGAGACTCTGACGGTGGGTCTATTTGATTCATGTGATTGTCATATTTCATAAATTCCTCACCATTCTATAAAAAGTCTAGTTTTGTCAATCCTGCTCCACAAGTTGTTCATGTAATTGTCATTTTTATCTTTCTTACTAAACTACATGTAAAAATCACCAATCCGGCTCCTTTGTTGTTTCACATGATGCCAAGCACAAATTTGCTGATGTCTTTCTTTGCACTGTGAACCTCAGAAAATGATCCTAGTTGGAAAATACATAAGATTTCGGGGGTTTTTTCAAAGCAAAACATTTGTGTCCTGTGTGAAAATACTCTTAAGATAGACAGAGCCTTTCAGAGCCTCACATGGTTCTGTATGAGCATGTTGTGATTCTCTGTGATCCAGATGTTACCGAACAAACTCCTGTCTCACATCCACACCTGGACATTCAAACACTAAACACCTCTGTTTCAGCCCCTTCATGACTTTTAACTCTTTTCAGAATCATACAGTGGGCGGAGTTGGACTCAGACTGAAATCACAGTTTGTAGGACTTGAAAAGCAGACAGACTGTCTAAAACGTCCTCCACACTGTACAGAAAATTTAAACGAAGACAAATAGAACATAAAATGCAGATTCTCATACCATGTGTTTGCGTACATCTGCCAGTGTATTGCTGTTTTGCTTATTTTTTTTAATCGTCTGTTAGTTGTTGAAGATATGTTGCTGCCTGTAAGTTCTAATTTTGGGTACAGAGGACACATCAGATAGATATTTCTTTGTGGTCTTGATCTGAAAAAGTTTGGGAACCACTAGATTTGTACAAGGTGCACAGATTTTGTTGGCAGATGAGAAGTATGAATAAAAACAGGCTTCTAATTTGACCGTGATGTCAAATGAATGTTAAATGTAGCCTCTAAACGTACAGACCACACGTTGTAAAACATCCTCAACTCATATAAAGTCCCTGTTAAGTAACTGTTATTTAATTATATTTTTACTTGAGCTGATTAGAATTGCATTCATTTTGTAATCTAATTACTTAACACCATCTAAGTCCCATGCTTGTATACATTTTACCTCACCTCGTATAATCTTCTTTTCTCTTGCAGGAGCTATTGTGACAATCTCGGCTACAATCCACTGAGTGCTGCAGACTTTGGGAAGATCATGAAAAATGTTTTTCCAAACATGAAGGCGCGTCGACTGGGCATGCGGGGAAAATCCAAATATCCTTTACTGACGAACCTCTCAACGAAACCTTCTTAAATGTGTCTTTAAACAGCGTCTTTTGAGGTAGCTGATTTGTTTCTGGGCGTTAATAGGCACTGCATCAGTAAAGAGACTGACACCTGCTCAATAACTCCAGCCACAAATTGATGTCATTGTTTTGATCCCAGTCAGATCTTCAACAGGCCAAAATTCTCCACAGCAGATAACTGGAGCTGGTGCTTTACTGCTTGTGTTGCTCGCTGTGTGATTTCATTGTAACGTTCTTAGCACAGTGGACGATCTGCTATGACTTTGTCTTCCTCTAAAAGCTAACATTGTGTGGTGAAGTGGTAAATCCTATGAATGGCATTATGCACAACCAGCTGCTTGTCACGCACTATGCAAGTGGTTTTTTTGGTGCACTAAATACATTGTTCTGTTGCAGATGTGCGTTATAATGTTGTCCTGACTACTCTTGGCTGAAAGCAGATAGGAGGGGACCCTTGGCAAAGAGCTGAGAGGCTGTTTGGCTTTGGAAAGTGTTTTTTGTAATGGACTATTTATGGCTGGTCAGCATTCCTGAGAAGGAAAATATGAAGAATGGATGAGACATAGGGTTTAGCTTGAGTCAACCTAATGCGCTAACATTTCTGTGACTAAAATACTAGTGTTTTATAAACCTTAACCCCGTCTTACATACTGCTATAGTGGGTTGAGGAAGAAAGCTTTTGTTCATATGCCATCCTTACCCAACCTGGATCTGCAGAAGTCTGGTGATGGGGTGAGTTTCAGTATAAAAAAACCAATAACTTGCAAACATAAAACGTGTTGTTTGACTTGTGGGACGCTCACCTCCCTGCTGCTCTGGCTGCAGTGTGAACTGATGGAGCCGACAGGCCAGTCGCCAAGCGCTGAAGATGAAATGCGATCTGCAGCGTGCGGATTGGTGTGTGAGTGGGCGCAAAAGGTCCTGAGCCGTCAGTTTGACAACGTAGAGGATCTGGCTCGCTTTCTTCTCAATAGCCACTACATCGGTACAAAGTCCATGGCTGCACTTACTGTTATGACTGGAACCCCCACAGGTAAAGAGCTGCTGGGAACCAATCCTTATTGGAAACAGTGCACTGCTTTGGTTTCAAGACATTATAAGCAACTGTTAAATTATGATTGTAGCCCGATTTGTTTTTGGTAGACAGATTTTTAAACCTTTCAGTGATTTTCTCTGTCCATATCAGCTGTGTCTAATCATAACATGCTCAGTCTTTTAAACATTACCAGCCCTAAATGTCCTAGAAATGTTTTGGACTGTGTTACAGGTCTGAGTCATGGGTGTATATTTATGAATTCAATGATGTTGACCAGATGCAACATTAAATATGTAGTCTTAATACTGGACACAATATCATGTCCAAGTAAATTGTACAAAGTAAAAAAAAAAACTCTTTCTGTGTGTTTTCCAGGTGTCTTTTTTCTGATTTGGAATTGTATGCATTATGTGTATTTTAATGTTTCAAATGCTATATGAGGGCATCCAGGTCCAGAGCTACTGAAACTGAAATTTCTGCTTTAATGGCCCAGTTATTCTGTGTCCAATATGGTGAAGTGTTCCTCTGTTGCCAGGAATGAAGACACCAACTCCAGCATCTGCGTTCGTGCCCACAGCCGAAGCCAACACTTTCCAGCCCCAGGTGAAGACCCTGCCCTCTCCCTCTGTTGATGCAAAGCAGCAACTGCAGCGTAAGATCCAGAAGAAGCAGCAGGAGCAGAAGCTTCACTCACCTCTGCCCAGCGAGGCCCAAGTCAAGAGGACGGAGGCCAGTACCCCTGGGCCCACAATCCCTTGTGGCAGCCCCGCTCTGCTTTCCCCTCAGCCCACCATTGGCATTGTAGTAGCAGCTGTCCCCAGCCCAGTGACGGTATGGAACTTAAAACACAAATAGATGTGTTCAGATAAGACTTATTATAAATAATGTAAGTCTTTAAAACTAAGAGTGAACTTTTTTTTTGTTTTAAATTTGGTTATTTCTTTAACTCACATTAGTTCGCAGTTAGTTGATAGGTCTGTAACAGCTCACAAAATATTGACCATTGTATCTCAGATGACAATGTAAAAGGTCTAGTTTAGTTCATAGGCCAAAGAGATTTCAGTTTAAAGTCAGAGGGAATATTGTAAGGAATTTCAAGTAATTTAGTTGTTCACAGCTAACTGGTTAAAATAATTGTTGCCTGTCTTTCAATCAAAAGTATGAAAATGAAATTAAAAACTACTATACTCAATATAACAAAACAAAAATGAAATGAAATCCCCTTTGTTTCATTTTTGACTTTGATTTGCACAGTGTTTGTTAGCAAATAGTATCTACAATAAGTCGACAGAATAATAGTCTTATTACTTCAAGATTTGCGTGGTTTTGCCGGATAAATAAAATGTTAACTTTGTGAGAATGCTTCATTTGAGTTTTTTCAGTTTTCTGGGAAACTAAAAAAATGTATTTGCCTTAAAAAAATAAAACACCTTACTAAATTAAATCAGACTGAAGGGATAGAAACTAATAAAATAAGATCAAATCAAATAAAGCAATGAATAATTTAAAGCTATAATAGCCATTGTTGTGTTATATTTTTGAGTGTGCCATAAAGTAATTCAGGTTTTTGTTCCTCCCACAGGTACAGAGAAATAGGCAGTTAATGACTTCGCCCAGTCCTGTTGGGACGGCAGAGGGCAAAGTACTGCCTGTGAACTTTCAAGTCGTTACTCAGTCGCTTAAACAGTCACCCAAAACTCCCCAGAACATCTCAGCCAGTCCTGTGGGTGACCGTCTGGCCCGACATGGTACACGGTACGCTCAAATCCTGCCCAAGCCCTCTGCCACCAGTGCGATCACACTGCGCTCACCCCCCACCCTGCTCATCACCAACAGCCCCATAAAAACTGTGATGCCCACTCCCCACGTCAGCTCGGTCAATGTGGTGAAGATGACGGCTATCGCTCTCGCTCCAAGCAGCAGCAGCACGACGGTGCGACCCGCTTCGGCAGGTGTGAACACCATCGCTCCTTCAGAAGATTCCCAGCAGTCACAGGGGAGCTCAGCCGCCCCACAGTCTCCTGCAATCAGACCCAGTGCCCCAGCATCCACTCCTACTCTCTCCATTGACACCAAAGTGGTATCGGAAGCTGGAAATGACACCGCTGCCTCTGGCACAGACAAAGGTTCTGTCAAAGAGGAGAGAGTGGCTAAGTTCAGGGCTGCCAGTGAGCCAAGCTTCCTGGTGAAGTGTTCTCCGGGACCAGACAAAGGGGCAAGGATAAAAAGTGACCCCACCTCCCCTCCCACCTCTGTAGCTGTAGCTGGGACTCAGGACAGCAATAACAGTAACTGCCATGACAGTACTTTGTACTTGACTGTTGATAATCAGAACTCCAATGGCAACACGTCAGCCAATGGCTCCTCTGCTGTTACCCCCACACTGAAAGATGCCTGCCCAGATGGCAAAAGCCCCAGGAAGCGCACAGGCCCTGGTGTAGAGTCCCATGTGATTCCTGTAAAGAGGGTCTTCATTTCCCAGCAGCCACTGGCTGTAGTTGACAATCCCAAACCTGGAGTCAGTGCTGCAGTGAAGAGAATCCCCAGACCAGGAACCCCTGCAAGACCAGAGAGTGCCCCCTGCAAAGTGACTGTGAAACACACCTCCATAGGGCCCACACAGATTCTTGCACTGTCCGACTCACCCATTACTCACACTGAGGGCTCCCAGACTGTTGTCAAACCCCAGGCCTTGGTGGTGAAACATGAAGAGCATTCGCTTAGCACTGACACCAGCACCGGAGCAGCTGGAAGCAACACAGCTGATCAGGCTTTGCTGCAGCAGATTACTGGGGACCCTCGTGCCATACCATCCAACTCAGGAGCACATGAAGCCTCTGTGATGAGTGACTTAAAGAGCACAATATGGGAGGAGGGACAGCTTGATGAGCTTCGAAAGCAGGCATTTGCTCAGCAGGTACCAGCAGAACACAAACAAGCCCCTACTGACCAACTTTCCCTTATAACTCAACCCGCCGAGGCCTCAAGCCAGCTCACTCTTGCACAGGAAATGGTTGACTTTGCAGGATCCCAGTCTAACATGGACTACTTTCCATTTAATGATGACGACATGACCCAGGACAGCATCGTGGAGGAGCTGGTCCAAATGGAGGAGCAGATGAAGTTGAAAGGCCTGTTCGGTAGCTGTGTTGATGTGTCTTTACAAGGACAGACAACCAGCAATCAAGCCTCGATCCTCAACACTCATCAGACAGGCGCTACCTTTTACCACTCTGCCCACAGTAGTACTACTCCCGTCCAGACCCCAACTCCAACCCCGACGCCAACTCCGACGCCCACCCCCACCTCTGAGATGACACTGGGGCACAGCTTGACAAGAGAGAGCCCCTGCTCCCGTATGGCTCCCATCACCCCTGTAGATGGAGCGTTGGGTCGCCACACCCCCATTAGTACACCACTGTCCAATTGCAGCAGTAGCGTACCCCCGAGCCCAGTGGAGTGCAGGAATCCTTTTGCTTTCACTCCCATTAACTCAAGCATGACAGCGTATCATGATGCCAGTATTGTGTCAAGTAGTCCTGTGAAGCCCATGCAAAGACCCATGGCAACACACCCCGACAAGGCCAAACTAGAGTGGATCAATAACCGCTATAACAGCAACAACAGTGGAGGGCCTTTGAATAACCATAGCATTGGCATTCTACCCAGCTACCAAGACCTTGTAGATGACCAGTTCCGTAAACCACATGCCTTTGCTATCCCTGGCCAGTCATTTCAGGCACAGACAAGACAGGATGCTGCTCACTTTGGCCGTTTGACCCCCATTTCACCTGTGCAGCAGCAACAACAACAACCAACACAACAACAGCAACAACAACAGCAGCAGCAGCAGGTGGTGGCCGGTGTAACTACTCCAACCAAACAGGAGAGTTTTGCTGTCCCTGCACCTCTGGACAATAAGGCATCAACCTCCTCTGCATCCAGTACTTTCCGTTGCCGCAGTGTTAGTCCTGCAGTACGCCAGAGAAACTTCAGTGGTAACACTGGTCCTCCAACCACCACCACAAACACCACGACCACCGCACGAGCTGTTGTCTCACCCTTTAACTCTCCCATCACGTCTGAGGTGCTTAGCATCCTGTCCAACAGCCAGACAGTCAGCTCTGTTCATAGCATGGTCCAGCGTAGCCAGTCTGTTCCACTAAACATCATGATGCAGAGCGAGATGTTGCCAGTGCAGGGTCAGAATAACACAGCTAAAATCACCAACGTTCTTCTCAGCAAGATGGAAGCTGATGGGGATGATTCTGTCCGTGGCTTAGGCATAAATAACCTTCCCTCTAACTATACAGCTCGGATGAACCTGACACAGATCTTGGAGACCACTCCTGCCTTTGCTGGAGGAGCTACCCACCAGACTCAGCTGCCCGTCAGCTCCAGCCCTGCTGCCTTTGAGCTCCAGCAGCACGGCTACCTCACCACTGGCAGCGGAGAACAGGTGAGTTTCTCCGCTGGGGACAGCCAAGCACAAGCAGGCACTGGTGAGCAAGACCAGCAGCAGCAGCAGCCACCACCACCACCGCAGCTTCAGGAGAATCCTGTGCAGACACAACCGCAACTCCTCCTTCAGAGCACACAGCAGCAGGAGGTGGAGGATGAGCAACAACAGCTGGATTTCAACAACACTGTCAAGGACCTGTTGGGGGATGATGGTCTCAACCCCAGCTCTCAGTTGGTGGGTCAGGTAGCTTCAGAGCTCAACGCCGTGGCATCTGACTTCTCAAATGACATCAGACTGACCTCAGATCTGTCCAGTAGCATCACTGACCTTAATACGTTGGACACCAACCTGCTGTTTGACCCAAACCAGCAGCAGGAACAGTATGAAGACTCTACACTGGAAGAATTGAAGAACGACCCGCTTTTTCAGCAGATATGCAGTGATACTGTGAACTCTGGTTTTGACTGGCTAGAAAGCAAAGACCAGCCTACTACAGTAGAAATGCTGGGCTGATGTTATCTTTAATTCTGTATGATTTCTGTTTTATGTTGTTTGTTTGGTGCATATGTAGTGTATCTGTTTTTAAACTATAGTTTGTTGGGATTTGTCTGGACTTTGCCATTTGTTCTGTTAAAAGTGCCAGGCTAACCAGAAAATCTCTCCTACTGACATTTAGTTACTTCTCTCCTTTTTCACCCATATTCTCCACTTCTAACCACTTTTTATCCCTCATCTGAAATCAGAAATGTAAGCACTTAAAGTAAAAAGTGTGAATACTTGATGGCAGCAGGCATGCGTGGTATGAACATTTAAAACCCTTATCTTCCATGTTGTAACCAATCAATAATGCAATATTTATATTTAATGAAAGTTAGTTGGATAGAAAAATTGGCACAAAGACTTCACCAAAAACATATGCCGTTATGTACATTTTTCCTTGTGTGCAGTACAAGTTCAACCAAATGGAGACAATATTGGGATTGTAGTATATGCACAGAATAGCTGTAGTACATTTGCCTGCCATATCTGAATATTAAAAGGGTAGCATCGTATGCTGCCAGGTGCTGAATTTATGACATAATCTTTATACTTTATCATATACCAAATCAGTTTAATACTGATTCACATCTGAGCATTGTCCAAGAGTGAAATTTTCTTAAAGCCTATACTTCTTGTACTGTTTAATATCTTCTAAAGGGAGTAGATGAATCAGTAGGCAGAAGATGGGAATTCAGGCCGCTTTGTGGACTATCCGTTAAAAGGAATCAACAACTGGCTGCCTTATTCCCAAAGTCCAAGGCCTTATGCCATCTTTAGAGAGTCTGTATATAGTATAATGTTAAGATATCTTTGGAACCATCCAGAGCTTCGTCATATCAAGGCAGCTGTTACTCTGATTTTTTTTCAGTACTATTTCTTATTGTCTTTATTTTGCAGTGTTACAGTATAGTTGTGTATTGTATAGGCTAACGACTACACTGTGTGTGCCCTTATACGTAATGGATTTAAAGGAATTTGATATGCTGTCATTTCATAGAAACCATGGCAGGCACACTTTCAGTCATGAGATTTTTTTGGCATGCTATACTCCCAGCTTGGATAAAACTATCAATGGTATGGAGAAGGCTATAGGGTGACGTATATGTTTTGATGTCATCTTGAGCTCAGGAGGAAATGGAGTTCCGATGTGTTGCAGAGATCCGGCCTTATTTCCATACCAAAGATGATTTGTTTGAATAACATGAGATTATTACACCTAGAGACACTCCTAGTGAACATTAACAACAACGGGAAATGGGCTGCCTACGAGATATAAAAGAGTTTTATTGCATTTGAGGTAAAGGATTAAATTGCATAAATCTTATGTACAGTATGTAAATTTGTGAAATGGTCACTGTCCTATGATTTATAGGTAACCATGGACCTGAAAGCATGTTGAAACCATCACTGCTAGCCAAGGTAGGCTATGTGATACAGTAGGATGCTTGCTTGAGTTTTGGCTATTGTCAATGTTGTATAAGTCATGTTTAAGCTCCATCTGTAAATAGGATAGATACATAGAGATTTGATGTATCAAGACACTATATTATGGCCATTATTCTAGCTAAGTATGTGCCATTTAAAAGAAAAAAAAAGCTTAACAGATCTATAGTCGCAAGATACTGTATGTTGTGTGTTACATTTTGGCTCAATGTGTCGTAAAAGTAATGCTGTCTGGTCTCGCTTGCTGATTTTATTTTGTTTCTTTTTTTTCTATACAAAGATAATAGGTCTCTGCAGTTGCAGAAGTGATGTGTGCTTTGAGCAGGATCAATAGCATGGTATATTGAGAAAAAAGTTGTGATACTGTTAGCTGGTTGCAAACATCTCTGTGACAGACATTGTGCTCAAAGCCTTTCAGCAGACACTGGAAAAATCAATTAACTCATGTTTCAACAAACTTTGGAGGTTCACATTATTGCACTAAATTTTTATGACACATGGCTTTGACACATCTTTATGGACAAATGTAACGATGGATGCCCGCAAAAAAAAAAGAAAAAAAAAAGTTTTTTATGACAAGGTGAGTAAGGTAATTAACTGAATTGTCAGAAAATGACTAATTGTCTTGTAGCAAAATGTGCATTAATCTCAGTGAGATACACATTTCTTACTCATTCTCATACATGAGAATATAAAGCATTGAGGGAAAAAAGTTAAATAACCTTTTAAAACCTACATGCTCATTATGTTGATAAATGATTGTACGCACGCATGTGTGATGACTTCTGTTGTACTTTGTATTCTTGGTAACCACTGTCTTCTGTGATTTGGGCAGGTTCTGTTAACCAGACTGGCAGTGCTAGTTTCATGAGTTACATTTCTTTTATTGTGTGCTGTTTACTAAGTTAATGTTCTTAATGTTACGTTAATGACTGTTCCGTTGACTGTTGTCGATTTTTAAATTTTCTTATTTTGCAAAATGCATTTGTGAAGAAATTTAACATTTTCTCTTAACTTTCTTTAACAACAAGGCACTGATATTAGAATTTGAATGAAGGAAATGCACCTCGTATGAGTACAGGAGCTCCATCAAGCAGTGACTCTGATTCTTTACCTTTGACTGACCCAGAACCAACTCTGTTTGACTATCTTGTCCATTTCTACAACTAGAAAAAAACCCTCCTCTGTGATGTTGTCTGGTGTACTGCTTAATGTACAGTAGCTTGTTAATATTGCAAACGCGTTGTTTCTTTTTTCAATGGAAAGTACTCACTGGTGAGATTTTTAAAGTGGTTTTAAAAGCCAATAAACTTTTTTAAAGAATGTTCTTGTGTGTTTCATTGCTAATCATCCTCATCTTTTCTGCAGCAAAATGAAGAATAGAATTTACTACTCGAAACATTTCTTTTAGTGGCCAATTGAAGCTGCTGCTTATTAACAATAAACGTGTTTTCTATAATAGTTATTTTCTGTTGCTTTATCACAATAGGTCCTTCGCTATTTTATTCTTATATTATTTCTAAACCTAAGTATTGATTTTAGCTCCAATGTTATATTGTCAAGATATTTTGGGTCCAATCAAGTAAAAGTAAACATCAACATGAAAAAGTAAATTTGCACACATCATCTATCAAGTGGGCTCATTTTTTCTAAAGATCTCTATTTTACAGAACTGTTTTCCTGTTTCAAATACCACTTACCCATTACAGGAGAATTTACAAACCTTATGCTAGGCTGCATTAAATTAACTAAAACAAATGTGAAAGACTGTCTATTACTGTGAGAAATTAAGATTCTGAATGATGAAGTTTAGGAATTCATATACTAGTCACATTTAAAAGATTATCTGTGAACTGTTACAAAGGACGATTTGTAATTTAGCTACATCAGTACAGACCAGCACAAGTTTGTAAATAACAGTGTTAATATTAAATACATTAAATAAAACAATTATATCTGGCTTGTTTTAAAAAAAATAAGTCAACATTTTGCGTGATCTGTACAATGGTAAACAATTGTGCACATGTTACTATGGCAACCTGTCTATGTGTTTCCATATTCTCGTGCCAGTAAAACAGAGTTTTCAATATTTTAATCCAAAATATATTTTCAGCATAGTTTAACATAAAATATAAAGGGTTTTGTTCTACTTGTTATCAATTTCTGTGGAGAAATGCATGTTTTGAATGTTTGTGTAAAGCTGAAAAAATTGATGTCAGTTCAAGTCCACATGTTACCGAGCAGTAATTTGACATTTTTCACCTAAAAATTTTATCTCCCCAAACATAGCACTCTATAATGTTAAAGTGCTTATAAATACCTACTCAAATATAATACATGCATGGAAGTTACTCTGCTTACATGACAGAGACTGGTGAACACCAAACGTGTCCATGTGTTACTGCTTGATCAGACCCTTATGTATGTTCTAATAGCATGAAATTTTATTTGAATAACACACTTCAAAGCAAAGTTACAAGGAGTTTCACAACAGCAAAAACAAACTGAATCAGGTGAAATGACTGACGCCTTAAGCCAGGGGTGTCAAACTCATTTTAGTTCAGGGGCCAAATTCAACTACATTTGGTCTGAAGTGGGCCAGACCAGTAAAATAATAGCATAAGAATATATAAATAATGTCAACTCCAAACTTTTCTCTATCTTTTAGAGCAAAAAAAAATCAAATTAAACAATGACAATGTTTACATTTACAAATGATCTTTTCAAAAAATGCAAATAACATGAACAAATTGAAAAATAAGTGCAATTTTAACAATATTATGCCTCAGTTTATCATTTACACATGTTCATTATAACTTACAGACACAGTGGATCTACAAATACACAAAACATTTAATAACAGGAAGAATATTGTTAAAATTGAACTTACTTTTCTTAAGACATTTTAGGTTATTTATGTTTGTTAAGATTATTTTCATTTTTTTGGTAAAATTATTATACTTTGTTTTAGTGTCAATATGAGGAAAATATTAACATTTTTACAAAGAGAAAAATTTGAAGTTGTGAGTATTTATGTTATCATGATAATATTTTACTTTTCTGACCCACTTGAGATTGAGTTGGTCTCAATGTGGAATCTAAACTAAAATGATTGTTAATCTCTTAATATCTATTTTTACATTTCACAAATTCATCCCAAGGGTCACGCTGGACCCTTCGGCGGGCCGGATTTGGCCCCCGGGGCACATGTTTGACACCTGTGCCTTAAGCAGACAACATGAAGAATCTAAAAGTGTGCAGAATAGTAGTAACATGATTATTAAACATTTACAACACAAAGAGATTTATAACGCAAAACAATTTCTAAGATAAGACAAAGCTGCAGGTTGTCTGATCTGTACTGTCTATTATGTTATACATACATTTTTCCAAGTTAATTACATCATTTCGTTTTAATTTTAGCATCTGACAACAAAACAACAAAACAGCCTCATTGTTCTTCTGTTGATCCTTAAAGTAGTAAAGTAGTAGCAGTAGTAAACAAAAAACAATAAATAAAACTGTGTGAGAAGTACGTCACTAGATTTTGTTGTTATTATGGATTTATCTTGCCATTATAGCCTTTACTATAGCGTTTGTGTATTCATTATCTTGTGGAGTTGCTGCAAGTTTTAGGACTACATAGACTGTCTGTTTTGGCTGGACCATCCTCAGCCTACGACACAATGATACTGATCCTTGTAAACTGTGTCTTTGTTTGCGTTTGGTTCATCAGCATGCACTTTTAATATTTTAGCAGCTGATTGTGTGTGAATGTAAATCCTTTCTATCACCGTCATGGCTGAAGGTCAGAGGTCGTCGGCTCTTCAAATGACCCCTGTGGTCAATGGGGTGGTAGCCTCTCCTAGAAACAACCCTCAGCCAATCAGAGTTCAGTGCGTTGGTCCCCTGCTTGGCTTTCCCAGGGCCTCTGATATTCATACATGTTAATGACCTTAACCCTTATTGATCATGGCCAAACAGCCAAACCTTAAGCCATGTGGAGCCCAGCACTGGTCGCCTCCAGCTCCACACCACAACATTTGGTAATGTGAGTTGGCAGATTTTGCAAAAGAAGATATTTCCGTCTTGTAAACAATGGAGCACAAAAATCACAACTGAAGATCCAAGGGAACAATATAACATGTAGCTCCTCTGCTTAGATGAAATAAACATCTCATCAACCATTTTCACAATGAGAGGCATTATTTATGATACAAAGTATTTGCATTTTGTAATTTTTGTCAACTGATGCACTCGAGTAAGCTCAATGGATCAACATTTAATTTGTAAAAAGACACATTTGCATCCTTAAATACATTATAAAAACTATAGATTGCTGATATCAAGATCATGTTTTCCCTAAATATGAAATAATTAGTAGGATGATCCCATCGAATAAACACTTTACAAGATATCAATAAAATAGCCATTGGTTTTGAGTCTTGAATTATAACTATAAGTTTTGAGATGATTAAATCAATAGTTAGCTCCAATCAATACATAATTACACTTGGCTCTCCTCATTTGATTGGATATTGAAGTCTGGAGGTGCTTCTTTGTCTGGATAATCCCTTCAAATCTTTATGCAAACATATACACATATAAATGTTTCTGGAAATTAAGAGTTGTGTATATATTTTGGAAGGCGCAACACTTTTCCCAGCTTCAATGTGAAGACCTCATTTACCTGCACCAATAGACGGGTGTTCTGCTGATACAGCATGGCTGATCTCACAGCTGGAGCCCATTGTATGGCTGCTGAATGAGGGCTGGGGGAGAGGAGGGTCATTGTCAAAAGGCATGGTCACCAAATCAATATCTGAATTCATTAAGCAGCTGACTTGCAGCCATCAATATCTCTTCATAATTACCAGATCGTGTGGTAAGAGCAGATGCTGTTCAATGAGACCTTTTTTTTTTTTTTTTAACCAATCACCATTACTAACTGATCATTCACTTTGTTCACCTTATTTGTTTGTCTCAGATATCTGATAAACACAAAATAGATCTCAGTTGTAACACCTGAAATCAATGGTTAACTACTGATCATTTCCTAGTAGTGTTCCTAGTATCTGTATGTGAGGATACTATGAAATGACATATTTTAAGTTTGATTTTGATACATTTCAGCTTTATTATTTGTTTGGCTGACTTTCCATTCAATGGTATGATAGCAGTCAGATCAGGTAGACTTTCAGCTCTGAAGTTGGTGAGCAGCAAGAGATCCAGTCATTGTTGAGTAATGCACAGCAAAAATGCAAAATGATCTTACAGTGTGTTAAACTATAACACTCCTGTTTACTGATTAGGAAGAACTACGCATTTAAATCCTTTAAAAAGAAAAAAAAGAAACAACAAATTATTTTTCTTCCAGGACAGAGAATCAAAACAAAAAAAGAGATGTGACCTGAAAAAATTAACCATTGAAATGTTAAAAGTTCTACAGTTCTGAGTTTAAAACAAAGGGTGATTGTGCGTTAACTGTTTGATGTCAGATGTACTGGATAATCATAACAAGTTAATAACTCCTAAAGACCTGGATATCTTTTGAATGAATTCATTTTCTCTACATTTAACCTGCCCTAAGTGATTTATCCCCATTTATTATTATAATATTATTTTCTACATTTTGCATTTTTCTGCGAAAATCTGTCATTTTTCAATATTTAATTTACTGATCATACATAGATGTTCATAAAAGCTCAGAGTAACATCATAGGTTGTCGTATCAAACAAAGAAAAATTAAGAACAATTGTATTTTTCAGCGAAATACATTATCAACTGAACATATAAACAAACATTTACAACCACTGTCATTTGTCAAACCATGTCAGTTTTAATGATGAATCAATCTTGTAAAAGTTGGTGGTTTTTCCTCGTTCGCAGCGCAGGCTCTGAACATCCAAATGGGTCATATTTAATGACAATAAATTGAATTTTACTTGAATTATTTGAATGTATTGACAAGAGTCATGGTTCAGAACTTATACCTTTTAGATTATGTTGGTTTAAAACCAACAAACCAATATATATGTATGTAATAACAATTTATGATGTACATTAAAAACATCAGCTGACAAGCCCTTTTGTCATTTGTTTCTCAAGTCATCTTATTTAAGTATGCAATATTTTGTACATTTAATCTCAGGGGCAGATAATTTATAATGAAAAGTGCAGACAAGTGTCAGTAAATGCTTTTGGTCACCAGCAACTGTTTAGGTCCTTAAGAAAAAACAATGTACAACTTCACAGACTAGTATTTGTATAATTTTAAAGCATCTGAAGCAACATTGTTTTGTTTTGTCGCTCCTGAAGAATTGTCCCTTTATGTTGCATTTTTTTATTTGTCACTGGTTTTGAAGAGTGAAATAGAGTTGAGATTTATCATTAAGATGATCAGATATAGTGCAGAAGTACAGTAAATACAGTGTATACACAAACACAGAATATGGGTCAGAGAGGATGTTAAATAACTTCCAGGTGCTGCAAATGTAAAGATGGTTCACTTGCATAATATTTGGCCCCACAAACATCATCTGGTTCTAGTTTTAAGCTTCAGACACAGGTTTGATAGATCTACACAGTCTCTGATCATTACATCATGTGTGAGTGTAATCAGTGAAGTGAAAATAAAATCAGAGTTCAGTGTTTCCGTCCTCCCCATGGGCCCTGGGGTCCCTGAACCCCACTTTGATCCATGCTTGCCTCTACCCCATGTGCCCTGTGCGCATGCGTGTGGTAGAGCCCGGTGCCAGTGTCCGGCCGTTGGTCTTGCTCTGCGGTCAGATGTGTCCGAGGGGAGCTACGGGCTGCACGCGGGAGAGCGGAGGGTCACCGTGGGGGGGAAAATGACACAACATATCGGATAAATGGCGAAGTTCAAGATGAAAGTGTGCCGGCTATGGCTGCTCTTTGTTTTGTTTCTTCGTTTATCAGGTAAGAGTGTTTTTCTCATTTCTGACTGTTTGTTTCGTACTCAGAGTTGTTGACCTGCGTTACGGTCCGCGGACACTGAATGGATGTAACTACAATTACGTCAGTTAGCGTAAGCTGGAAAACAATAAATATAATGAAAAGACAACTTATTGAGTAAAATATGATAATAATACACTCTGCTTTAATATACAAAGTGGTATTTATCCATGTCTTCTTCCTTCCTATTTCTGTTACTAATGCTAGATGCTCTATTATGTGTAATATTGATGGCTCTAACAGCAAAAATGTGATATTTCTTTCTTTCTTTTTTTTTTTCCTGCACCTTAGCTAGCCTATTGATAAATAAGCTTTTACTGTAACATTTCTGTCAAGACAAAGACTGTCTTTTATATCACGAAAATGCCAAGAAAAACAATTTTTAAGTAACTGAGTATAAAGTAAGCTTTGTTTTTATTGCACTTTTCACAGATTAAGTCACAAAGTGTTTAAAAGAAAAGTGGTGGAAAATAAAATAAATAAATAAATCAACATTTAAGTTACATCATATTAAACTAACATAACCAAGCTACCCAGTCAAATAAAAGCTTGTCTAAATAACAGTGTCTTCAGCTTTTAAATCATTTCTGGGAATATTAATGAAGTAATCTGAATATATTTCTTTAGTATATATATTTATATAAGGTGTGATTGGCTATAATGAACACTTACAACTGTTTTGTTTTGTAATGTTTCTTTTCTCTTCCCTTAGGTGTTCTGTGTTTCAGTGAGTTGTCCTTTATCACAGAGCCCAGTGATGTGACTGTACTGCCAAAGGGTCCTGCTATGCTGGACTGTCAGGCTCATGGACAGCCTCCAGTCATCATCAAGTGGTTAAAGAATGGAGTTCGCTTGACAGAAAGTGAGCACATACAGTTTCTGTCTAACGGCTCCTTATACATACCAAAGATAAAGTATACCACGGAGGATTCAGATGAAGGATTCTACCAGTGCCTCTCCCAAAACAAATATGGAGCTATCCTAAGCCAAAGATCACGTCTGACTATCGCAAGTAAGTATAAAGCATAGACTGAAATAGTCTACTGATGATATTCACCCTTTTTGGAATGATGAGACTCACGTAGCTTAAAGTTGTTGGTGATTTTCACTTCACACTGTGGTGTCAACATGCAGGCATCAGAATGGCAAGTTCATGGGTTATTAACCTGGAGATGGGAAGCAGATGTATCTCCCCCTTCTCTTTTTTTACTGAAGGAAAACTTCTCAAGTGTGGGTGTCCGTGTCATTGAAAGTTGTTCTGACCTGGCCATATTTGAGTTTAAAGCTGTCAGTCTGGTTATAGGATCATTTTATGAGATAGTTACAGCTAGATGGAGAGTCAATCAAGAAGCTAATAAATATCCCATAAATACAGAGCCCTCAGTTTACTGTCTTTACCATCTTTTGCTAGAAGTACCACTTGTTCTCTTATTAAAGTGTTCATGAAACACTGCTATAAACTTGAAAAATTAAAGAAATTAGCTTCCTCTCCTCACATGGTGGTGGAATAGTATTGTCATAGCAGACTGTGGTCCTATGTAGTTGCTGAATGGTCTGCTACACAGAGGAATCTCTGAAAGGCCATTTGCCTTTTAGCCTTTGTTTGGAGTGCCCCTGACCGCACCAGAAGAAAAGGCTAGGTTTTCACAGCATTTGTTTGTCCATGTATCAGTGGACAGGACAGCTGTGTCCATTCAATAGGTATGGTCTACCATAGACACTTTTCACAGGTCTTAAAAACGATATCCCTTGACCAGTGTCATGTAAACTAGTGTGTTCCTCCAAAATATACTGATTTTGACACTTACACTGAAGAAGAAAGTTTTCTCTAATGCTCAACTATACCAAGAATTGGTATGGAAGATATAACTTAGTACAACACAGTGCAATATTTAAAAAAAAAAAAAAAAAAAATATATA
>JAQQZY010000024.1:17545948-17575053 GCA_030068375.1 Ostorhinchus rueppellii | reverse complement strand
ACTATAAATCAAGACATTGTGTTAAATTTGATGAATTTGAAATTTTCACTTGAAATGAAATTTTCATGAATTGGCAGTCTCATTCCAAGTTTCGTGTGAAACCCATCATGTCCACTTGCGTTACATACAACAACAGCAGTTATTTTTGTGAAACATTCAGCCTTGCATAATTAGTTAAATTCCTAAAATCTACCTGTGAGAGAATAAAGAGATAGTTAAAAAATTGTAGCTCGTAATTTTCGTGTCCATTTGGCCGTGTTGCATACAGATTTTTGTATTAAATATAAGGTAAAATAATATAAAAATGTGTTTATCTGAAAAATAGTTTCCCTTTTATCTCAGTAAGTATTTATTTTGAAAATAGACCCAAAGTGCTTCCAAACTTGCAACATAACATTAGTCTACATCTGGTTTGAATTTTTAGCCCCTGTCCTGTTTTTAAGGACCAGTTTCATAGAAACACCCATCTACTTTTGTCTTTCAGGTTTATCTTCTGGTATGTGTTTTAAGACTGTTGTTTGTCCACAGAAATAAACAGAGTGTAATGGTTCAGAATCTGAATCCAAACACTCGCTATGAGTTTGTGGTTCGACTTCATGTGGACCAGATGTCGAGTCCGTGGAGTTCTGTTGTTTACCATCACACCATGCCAGCAGGTAATTGAACGTCACTGGAACTGAAGGTTGTCAATAATTGTATTATTAGTTTTCTGTGTTTTTGTTGTTGTCATACAGTGAGGAAAGTAAGATAACTGAATGATACTGTACTTTCTTGAGCATGAACGGTATTGCTCTGTCTATAGTGCCTAGCCAACCACCTGCAGGAGTGAGAGTGACTCTGATTGAGGATGATACCGTGTTGGTGTCCTGGAGGGAACCAACAGAGCCTAATGCGGTCATTACACACTACACCATCATGTATGCTTCTCAGACATCCTGGTTGGCTGGACACTGGCAAATTATGCAGAGGGAGGGTGAGTTGTTTGCATTTAAGCATTCATATGTGATTTCTGTGGCTCTCTTAAAAGCATTAAAGATCCCATCATGTGACCTCTAGGCTTTGAAATATCTTAAGGATGATTTTTACTTAAACATTGGCTTATGAAGTTAATATTTATTTTCTATATTTGTATTAAGTCTTGTTTTTAAATATGTTTTTTTTTGTTTGGAAAAAAAATGTGCGGTTAAAAGTATAGGGGAAAAAAAAACAAACAAACTGGAATCAATAAGCAGTAATGCAAACTAAATAATATTAAGTTAAGTGGGGGTACTATATAGGCTGAGGCCAGATTCAGTTCCTGGTCTAGGTCAAGGTACTGCATTTCATCCCATTTTTCTGACCCCTTCTGTCACTCTGTTGCTGTCTCTGATAAATGCTAAATGCCTTCAATAACTGTTAATATTAATTTGATCCAATAAGAGTAAGAACCACTTCAACAAGATGTGGTTTAAGAAGAGAAACAGATCTTAGATTTTATTTTGTAATGGTCTTAAAATGTCTTAATTTTAAGTTCTTCAAATCTGCGATAATTATAATGATAATAAATATGTTAGTCTTAATGAAGGACATACTGTATAATTGAAATGACAACATCATATTAAAAACAAAGTAATACTTAATAGGTTATGTACATTTGATGAACTATAGATTTAAATTGAAAAAAAACAGCTTTACTCCTTATTTAAAGCTGCCACTTTCAACATACTTTCCATTTTGAGTTTAGTTTCACTGACACCACAGAACCTAATCTCAAAGTAAAGTTTTAGTGGCTTGTGTGTCCTCACTTCAGTCACATTTATAACAGCTGGATAAATTATATGTGCTACACTTTTCTCTGTTTCTTATCCTTGCCATATTGCGTTCACAGGAAGCCATACGATGGCGCTTCTAGAAAAGCTGGAGCCAGGTAACGTGTACCTGGTGAAGATCTCTGCCTCCAATCAGGTGGGGGACGGACCTTTTTCTAGCCCTGTAGAGCTGTCACTGAGGCGTGGAAGCGGCCACCGGAGCAAGAACCCACGGCATTCCGACAGCTTCCCTGACACAACAGGTTAATGAGGGAGATTCACCCAAAATCTTATTCATTTGTTTTGTTTGAGTGAAAACTGTTGAAAAATGGTTCCTCTGAGGTCACAAAAACTCTAAATCAGTTACATTGTTCTTCTGAATTTTGTTTACAGCTACATGTAAGAATAAGAATGACTTTTCAAGTACATCACTTTCGAGGGTGGACATTCTCACATTTATTTCTCAAATGTTTATTAATATTTGTTGCTGACATGTAACAATTAGTCATCTGAAACCCTTTTTTCTGTTAATGTTCCAGTGTTCTCTGACGGCCTCTACCATATAGACCAGAAGTCCATGACAGGGATCATCGTCGGTGTGAGCATTGCTTTGGCTTGTATTATTATGTGTGCTATGATCCTCATCAATAAGGGCAGACCAAGGTACTGATTATAATCATTTCAAATAATTAAGGATGTTGGTAATTACAGAGCAGCAATTACAGTTTCTCTAATTCTTTCTCTACTTTGTTACCCTTGTTGGTCAAATAGAAAATCTTCTGGTCACAAAGTCATCGCTGTGGCAGACAGTGAAGGTCCACGGTCTGGTCTGTCTCTGCCTAGTGAACGCCATGTGGAGAACGCCGAGGCCCTTATTCCCATGATGAATGATAACTTCATAGATGCCAAGGTGAGACAAACGGGATAAAGCTCAGATAAAGAAAAAAGATAAAGGAGAAGACACTAGAAAAAAACAACAACACAGAAATGTATTTGTCACAGTTAAATGATAAACCACTGAAAATCTGTGCGTCTGTTTTATTCCAGGGTGGATCTAATATGGTTATAAATAGCAACGGTCCAGTCAACAGCAAGAATCAAAGCAAGAGATGGCTGCTCTTTGGGAGGGAGAAGAAAAATCCAATTGAAAGCGATGTAAGTGGTGTCAGCCAAATTTATGCTCATTTGTTTTTTTGGGTTTTTTTTATATTTAGAGCTTCTTCTTTTATGTGGTTTAACAATTGATAGCTATACACCAGGGGTTCTAAAATGTTTTCAGTACAAGAACAAAATTTGAAAAAAAAAAGCCCCATTATAACTTGCTATAACATCTACATTGTACAGTCCTGTCAAAACAATGCTCCTTTAGCTGTATGTATATCATCCTAATGTAGCAGCTCTCCAGGTTATATGGTCAATACACCGTGAATCCTGTTCTAATCTTTAAGCTTGGTGTCTCTTTTAGCCTCATTTTCATTCTAATTGTTTTATCTCCACAGCTTGAGAGTAGAGCGAGCTTGTACGAAGCTGGAAAAACTGTTCTGAGGTACGAGGAGCGTTTAGGTTCAGCGCCACTGCCGCCTTCATCCCGGGAGATCATCTACGGCCCACTTCACTCAGAGAGCTCCCACAGTAGCGAAGGCAGCCAAGAGACCGGAGACTCTGGACACTACTCCAACGAAGAGAGCAACGAAGAGATGAGCAACCCCTCTACCGACCGTAGCTCCAGACCCGACTCGTTTGGGCCAGACGACGTCACCACTGTTGCCGAGCTGAAGCAGTCCTTTGAAGTGCAAAACGAGGAGACGCCGAGACATCCCCTTCATCACTCGGCCTCTGATGGCTCCGAGATCTGCTGCAGCTTAGAGGGCTCTCGTCCAGCCCCACACTCGTCCCAAGCGGTTGGGTCCTGACATCGCCTGGCCTGGACACGCTCCCCAGCTACCGGAGTTATGCCGCCGCTTCCTCGTTTGCTTCCGGAGTTGAGCCTCCCTATCATTTCCTGAGGCACAAAGGATCAGGGAGCACAGCTGCTGCGATGGAGGGAATGTGCATTGGCTTCGGATCTACCTCAGGATTTTGTATGAATGTTTGTTATAACATTTTATTTCCATTTTTTAAACTTTCTACCTGTTTGTCTGTGTTTGGCATTGTCTGTCCAAAACCAAAGCTCACCTACGATGAATGTTTAAAAGAATGTCCGAAATGTACTCCGATACATTTTCATTGTATTTAATTTTTTCCACTGGAGCAGAGGGTATAACTGAGCCCTTTTGACTTTTGACTGATTATCTACCTCAATGTTCTGTTCCTGTATATACATTACTACCTCCTTTGTACCACGTATTGTGCAGTATTATCTCAGACTCAGGGGACAAGGTGCAAACACTTCATTGCCACGTCTTGTTACCTCTGTTGGGCGTTATTATGTAGAGATCTTCATTTTTAACTTCTCTTGAGCTTTTATTTTCATGGTTGAAAGAGCTTTCATTTGACATTATTTGTCGTTGAATGGTGTATGTTGTGAAAAAACAAGTGCATTAGATTTTGTCAAACTATTTGAGCTTTATTATACAATATTGTTTGGCTTTTTAAGTGCACTGAACCAAAAGCTTTAACATGGCCTTAAAGTTGAAAGGGCTTTGCGTACTATTAAACGATGAGATCCAAAGACAGGAAGAATTGTACCCAAAGAGTTTTGATAATACAAAGATATTCTATGGCAGCCAAAAATATAATGAGTGTACGTTTGCCAAAATATTGCTGTAAATTTTCCCTAAGAATGGTGGTTTAGGTGCTTTACTCAGTGTAAATTTTCTTAATGCTTTATTCTGGTGAAAGCTTTAGCACAGGTCTTTCTGGCATGTGCTCCGTTTGCCTTCTAGACCATTGCTAAACGCAGCGGTGATGCCGATGCTATTATCCAAAGAGTTGTCTGCTTCCTCAGATGGGTACGGCTTTATATTCAGTTGATTCTTTAAATGACGAGGTGGAAATTATTGACACGAATCCAAAGATCCAATGCCAGTGATAGATGATGATATTTTGATTCTTCGCTCGGAGGATCATCTGTCGCTGTTCACCAGATTTTCTGTGTGGGGAAGAATTCTTTATCTCTCCATTATATTTCCTGTCCAGGTGTGACAATGAAGGATTCTGACTATCAAAATTAAAACCCAATGTGTGAACAGCAACATAATCAACTTTTATATCTTTGTAATACAAATAATCCTAACCAAAGAAACTTGAAGTCTCTGGTAATTAGTGATTTTCTTTGGTTTTCACTTAAAAATATTGTTTCCATTTAAATGTGATAGGATTTTCAATGGTTTTGATTACTAGAAAGGCATTTTTACATAGTTGAATTCTTAAAGCTTGAGATATCAAAAGCTGTTCTACTGTATTTTGTCACCATCACAGCTCACCTGAATGATGCTTAGGTTACATTGAAAACTTAAAATTCGATTTTTTTTTTAGTATGATATAAACCAAAAATTTCCCTTTTGTCAATGTGGCATTTTTCTAAATTATAAGATTTGTCTGAAGTTTAAGCTGTTTGTGTAAAGCCTGGTTTGATTCCACAGGTGATTTTGCTGACTTAATTCAGGTGCCAAATATAGATTTAGGATGTAGACTTGACTGTTATTATTTAAGTTATGATTTTCTGATATTTCTGCTTTTGAATACCAAAAACACCCTTTAATGCAATGTATGCAACAGTACAAATTATTTTATGAGTTGAAATGTTGCAACAGACTTTTTGATACTCTCAAGATGATCACAAATAAAAAAATAAAATTCCTCTTGGAGAAATATGTGATATTTTACTGTGTCTTTTTGTGGTTATCACAGTTTTTATTAATATGTAACGTTTTTTCTCTCAACACTCTTCACACCATTAACAAAACCTTGTACAATCTAAAAAGAAAGCACTGTATTAATAAGATTAATACAGCTTTATACAAGCTATATGGTCTTAAATGACGAACAGACATAGATAGATAGATAGATAGATAGATAGATAGATACATACATACATACATACATACATACATACATACATACATACATACATACATACATACATACATACATACATAGACAGACAGAGGTGGGGTAAATATATTTATGACTCGAGTTTTAACCTCAGACTGAGGTGAGTTAATTGTACAGTGCAATGGCTTGTGAATGTAGAATAAAAAAGACTATACATAGTTAATACAACAAATGCACAATTCTTCAACATAAGCAGTGATTTATCTTCTTTTCAGTATAGCGGTAACAAATTTAAAAAACTAGCAAATTAAAGTGTAGACAATTATATTTTCTAGAAACGGCAATTTGATGATGCCCGGAAGGAAAAAGATATTTCATTAACCCTCATTCTCATCACAATAAAATTTTAAAAGATTTAGTTTTTATTGTGAAATGTTCTTAGGGGAAAAAAAAGGAACATAGGAATGTTTTCATTGTGAGTTTGTGCAGTTAATTTGGAGTGAGGGATGTCAAACATACCAAAACCAAACCAATGGGTCTAGTCTGACCTGTGGGATGAATTTGTGAAGTGCAAAAATTACACTTAAGATATTAACAATTAAGTCATTATTTATTAAGGTTATTATTTATGAGTTTGGCCACTTGAGATTAAACTGGACTGTATGTGACCCCCAAACTAAAATGAATTTGATTACACAGAGAATCAAGTTCATCTTGGTGTTAAAGATAAGACCCTGACATTTATCTGAAAAATAGATTTCTAACAGTAAGATTTTTTTTAATTCATACATGTAGAATTTAAGACTAAACCCTGTCACGCATTACATTAACCTTTTCAAAACTGTTGATGCAAACGACAAATTCTGCTTTTAACGTTATGTGATTTGTAAGTTTGCTTTTTAGAAAAACAGTGTCTTTTGTCAGTGTGTCTGTTTTTTTCTTTTTCTTGTTGTGCTGTTACAGTTACAGCAAACATTTTTTTGTAATAAATACCTTGTACATACAAATGCAGTGAAGAACAATATAACCTTCATACAAATATATGCAGTAGTTACTTATAAACATTCCTTCTTTGGTACTATTTCTTGCATTTACATCGCACCTATTCACATGTCCACAAATCCGGCAAGAGATAAGCACACAGATTACATTTCCTTCAGACAATGTGCCTTTGTATCGGGTCAGTGTCATAGAAAGTCCACCAGGGGGCAGCAGACGCAAAGTCGGCGCTGCAGTCGCCGCTGTCAAACAGGAAGAAGAAGACAGGGTTCGGTCTTGTTTTTGTTAGGCGGCGCACGCAGCACTACTGCTGTGAAGATGCGCGTTGAAAGGTGTTATTTTTGCTCGGGACCAGTGTACCCCGGGCATGGGGTGATGTTTGTACGTAACGACTGTAAGGTATGAAACTGTTTTTAATCTTAATAATCCTCTATATTTAGCTGTAGCTCATTTTGACTGTTAGCTTTGGTCTGTTAGCTTGTTGGCTAATAGCGTGTTGGGTCTACTCACGTGGAAGAAGATAGACTTCAGTAACAGACAAAACGACAGCAATAAAACTCAAAAGAGAATAATATAGAGTCAAAGTAAACTCAGTTAACATACATTGTCATATTTTTGCGGTGTTTGCTACCTCGTGTCAAGCAATGATCAGTGAAACCGATGGAAGGCCCGGGCATTTAACTGGGCCTTAATAAGCATCTTTTTGAGCTTAGGATGTAGCTGCAGCGCCCCCTCACGGTGCATTATAAAACGTTCAGGAGCTTTCAAGTAGAATTTATTTTTTCCATTGTTTAAGTCAAGTCCATTGTACTTAACTGCCAAATAAATTCTATGATTGTAAAGTTTAATCTGACTCACTCTAATATCCATTAGAAGAAGCACAAAAACACATATTTACTTACTTTTAGATTTATTGGCAATGCTTGAATTGGAGGAAAGTTGTCTTGAGGTGAGGCTTATGTTTATTGAAATTGTCTGATGTTAGCAAACACATCCACAGTTTTAATGTTTATCTATTCTTTCATTTTTTGTAAATGTAGTCATTCAGATTTTGCAGATCAAAATGCCATAAGAACTTCAAAAAGAAGCGTAACCCAAGAAAAACCAGATGGACCAAAGCTTTCAGGAAAGCATCAGGAAAGGAGCTGACAGTGGTGAGTATATAGTTTATTGTAAAATATGTTTCTGTCTTTAATTTGTGTTTTGTAACTTGCCTGACAAATTTTCCATCACACAGGATAACTCTTTGGAGTTTGAGAAACGCAGAAGTATTCCTGTTAAATATAACAGGGAGCTGTGGGACAAGACAGGTATTATATTTATTTACTTTTCACAATTATTCTGACATGATGGCAAGTTTTTGAACAAGATAATCACATGTCTTAACATTCTTTCAGTGGAAGCAATGAAGAGGGTGGAAGAAATAAAACGGAAACGACAAGCCAAATTTATCATGAACAGGTACAAAGGTTTTCCCCCTCTAAGGCATTTCAGTCGTTTATACCTTTTATTCACTAAGGTTTACAGGACTGGTAATAATGTTAATTAACTCCTCATATTGTCTTTACTTTTAAGATTGAAGAAGGGCAAAGTGTTGGAGAAGGAAGAGGCTATCCAGGAAGTCAAGAAAAATATTCACCTCATCAAAGCACCACATGCAGGTAGGAGTTATTGAATTGCTAATTTGTCAAGGTATAAGCAAGAATCATGTAGTCACACTGAATG
Source organism: Ostorhinchus rueppellii (assembly GCA_030068375.1). NCBI lineage: Eukaryota > Metazoa > Chordata > Actinopteri > Kurtiformes > Apogonidae > Ostorhinchus > Ostorhinchus rueppellii. The sequence continues at coordinate 17,566,546 of JAQQZY010000024.1, read as the reverse complement.
TAATAAACACATTCATACATCTGATACAGTTAATTGTAATCAAAGCATGTTCTGCATTGTTCTGAATTTTCATGTCTTTTTTTGCAGGAAAAGCCAAACAGATGGAAGACAAAATGGTGCAAAAGTTACAAGAAGATATCGAAATGGGTGAAGAGGACAATTGATTTTTATATAACCTGTTATTTGAGATAAATCTAAAGAGGATTGGCCTCTGTTATATACTGCACTCTGTTTTGGTAAACTGGGAAGATTAAAAATATAAAACATCCAGTTTTACTTTGTGCTGCCCACTGGTTGGAAGCATTGGCCGCGCAAAGATCTGCCTCCAAAGCAACAGAAAAAACACCTTTTTTCTTTCTTTATTTTACTTTTTGTTTTTTCACTCAAGTTGTGGTTCTATAGTGTTTATCTGTTTTGTTGCAAAACCTAATGTATTACAGTAATACACATACTCATCACCAACAAAAAATAAATGATTAAAGAACTATGCCTCTTTTTTTCCCCTCTTGCTCTGTTTAAGTAGAAAACTGTCACTGTTCCCTGGACATGTTTGGCACTGTGCATCTGTTACATGGCAAAACAAGCAATTGATACACAAACTCCACAAAGTGTTTTAGTCTTATATGACATGTTCTATATTACTTTGTGTACATTATAGTACTAAATAATATTAAAACCTATTCTATCATGTATTGGAGTACTTTATTGTACAGGTATATACAGTAATGGGACAGGTATTACTCTTTGTAGTGCCTGTATTATGTCAGGACAGGTCATACAGTTGACATGAATTATTCTAACAGTAAGCTAGAAACGATGAAAATGGAACAAAAATATCATTAAACTACAATGGGCTTTATGCACAACTCGTCTACTTTCTGAATTTAAGCTAACTCCTTTGTTTCCTGTTTTTCATTTCTGGACAAACTGATTAATCAGGTGTGCCTGGCCATTTACTGAGATCAGACACACCTAGAACAATCAGTTTGTCCAGTAATGAAAGACAGGAAACAAAGGAGCTGGCTGAAATTCAGGAAGTAGTGGAGCTGTGCATAAAGCCCATTTGGGGGTATATAATTTTTAGCTGGAAGAATTGAAAATTTAATGTGTGAAAAGACAAGTGAAATGTTTAGTCTTTAAAAAATGTTTACAAATGTACATGTAATTTAAAAATTAATGCATTTTTCCCCTTTTATTAAAATCTTGAAACATTAAATTAACTAAAACAGAGCTGTGAAAAATTAAAAATGTTTTTGAATTCTTTATTACATGATATCCAGATGTAAATGTTTTTTTTAAACCATGTCTTTAATTTGTTTCTCTTAATTTTATGTCTGCGTTTCTTTTCTTTTTTAATACGTCGCTGGGGGACTGTTGATAAAGGATACCAAATGGTCTCGGCTAGGTCGGTAAAAGAGAATCCAGGCTGTAGTTTCTTCCATCCGTGTCTCTGGCATCGACTCTTCGGCCTGTTGCTGGACAGGCTGCATGACAGGGCAGGCTCAAACTGCTGTTGCTCTTCGCCCGCCGAGCTGCTGTCAGAGCTATTTATCTCCCAAGAGCTGGTAGGACCGTGATATCCACAGTTTCGTAAACACAGCAGGAATCCAAACAGCTATGTCCGAGGAGGCAGAAGACACGATGAACACAGAAGAGCAGCAGGTAAACAGTAATGACCTTAAATGCAATTTTAATGAGCCAATTTCGAAACACGAGTCAGAAAATTAGTAGGCGGTTAGCAGCTAGCTAGTTAGCCTGTAGCTCCTCTGCCTGCTACCAACGATGCTACCGCCAAGTAATTAGCTTATTAGCTACTACGGAGCAAAAGCGGCCAGTGTTGCCGGAGCACTAATGTGCAGAGACTTACATCTGGTGTATTTGGATTGATGTATCTGTTAATGTCGGTTAATCCAGTAGCTAAACATGAAGTTTATGGTGACATTATTACTAGTGCAAACAGTAACGTCAGTTGGAGTTTCCCCCATGGCGGCGCTGAAACATTAATGAAAAAGTAGTAATGTCTTGTGTTGCCAGTAACTAGCGCTATCATAATGTACATGTTTTTCCAGTTATATTACATGTTAAGTCTTGCGTGCACAGTAGTTTCACCACCAACTAGCTAGGCGGAGCGAATAACATCCATTCTGTGTTCTATGAACAGGAAGTAGAGGACAAAGTAATCAGTCCAGAGAAAGCAGAGGAAGCCAAACTGAAGGCCAGGTATCCAAACCTTGGAGCCAAGCCTGGAGGATCAGACTTTCTCAGGAAAAGACTTCAGAAAGGGGTATGTTTCCAACCTTTGCCCAGTAAACTGTTCATTTAAGCACAGCATCTGCCTTTATTTTCATTGTCTTCTTGTTTGTTCAGCAAAAGTATTTTGACTCGGGCGACTACAACATGGCCAAGGCAAAAATGAAGAACAAGCAGCTGCCATCAGCCCCGGCGGAGAAGACGGAGATCACGGGAGGGCACATCCCAACACCTCAGGACCTGCCTCAAAGAAAGACAATTGTTGCCAGCAAACTGGCCGGTTAATGGGTTTTATGTTTACCATTTTGTCACCATTCCAACTCCCCTGCCATACCTAACACAGTTTACACGTTTGTTGTTTATTTTCCACCCTTTTTACGTAGTCTGTAAGAACAAGTTATGCACAAAGCCAAATACTTGAGACAGATTGGTTCTGGCACTGAATTGCCAGTTATGTCAAGCAAAACTGTAGCTGAAAATGTTTCTCAAGATCTTAGAAAAAGACTGGGTGAACATGGTATCATATTCAGACACCTGAATGGATATTAGTTTTTTTGTATTTTGGCAGAATATTTTCACTTTTAAGGATATATGCCTCCATTCTAGTACATGGTAGAGCCATTGTCAACAGTAGTTGAATGCAGAGTTGTTTTCACAGTCTAACCTTATTCCTGATAATTATAAAGAGAGGGGAAAAAAAACTTTGTTTTGACCATAGTAAGAAAATATAATTGAAGTTTGTCTTGATGTTTGTGTGATGTAGAAGTGTGATTTTTGGAATATTTCTTTCATTTTGAAGCAGTTCTGCGCACTACATTTATGGACATCTGAAAATATGGAGGCATGTCTGTTTAAATAGTGAAAAATAAGTAATCTTCTCTTTTTTTATTTGTACCCTTTTCTTTCTCTATAAAGATCTGTGCTTTCAACCAATGCAAGATTCAATCGCATACACTTGTAGCCAGTTATATTTTAAGTAATTTTAGTGACATTAGTCTTCAGTTTGCTGCTGATCTCCATCTCATTCTGACCTCTAAAATGGCCTTAAAAGTAATGAACTGTTGTTCCTCTTGAGCAATATTTGCTCCCTCAGTGAGAATCTTAGTTGTGGATCTTGCCTGAAATGTCTGTCACTGTCTGACTGGAATCATTTAGGGTTTTATGGAAATAAGTTCCCTGGACATGTTTGGAGTGTGCATGTGCATTTGTTGTGCAGTCACACTGTGCCATTTGTTTTGTAAATAAAATAGTTTTGCATAATATTTACGAAATCTACAATTTTTCACTGTGTTATGCATTTACTTTCATTAAAATGTACTAAATGTAAATTTTCTCCATGTTTTTGGGGGCAATACAATCCCCATGAAAGTAGGATAATAGGCAAGAAAACAAGATAAATCAAAGTGATAATCCATTAGACTAATAAAAGAATAGACCTAAAATAATTCAGCTATAGGTGGCAATAATAGGTGGCACAGTAAGAAGTAATGAAGATATGAAATACTAATTAAACTTGCAATGTTTTAGCAATATTCAGTACACTTGAAATATTTAACAATATTCATGAAAAGTGGTCAATAAAATATACATATGATCAATTCATATATCTATTGACAATTGAGTTAATGTGTCATCTACGGTTTGAAATATGCATCACACTAAGGTATTTGTAGGTGTTTAGAATGGAAAGTATAAAAAGAAACAAGATGTAATACAGATATTCAGGTTTGATAAGAGTATGATTCCTGTGTATAAGTATTACCACTTAGGAAAAATCAAGAGTATAAAGTAAAATTATACATGAATTGCAAAGATTAAGCAGTCTTTTGGAAGTTCTTCATGGTCTTCATTTTGAGATAACTGGCCTTCATACTGTGTGTTCGGCTTACTGCGCAGTTGTCAGAATTATTTTTCCAAATGACATTAATAAAATACAGTCATTAGTTGACACATTTTGATTATTTTTTGTAGTAAAACCAGCATTACCACGAAGCTAAAATCCTTGGTTAAAAACACTGCATTCAAAACTTTACCAAATTTAAGTAACTAATATCAGAAAAATGCATTGTGAATAGTAAGCAATAAGTGAGAAGTGGTACCTCAGTATTTTACTGCTAAGTATGTTTGTGGATTAATATTGTATTCCAGAAAATGATTATACAATATATTTGTCCCAACATTATTTTCAATTTTGTGACAAAACATTTTGCAATTAATGCAGTAATTTTTATGGATTGCATTGAGCTGTAGTTTCATTGAAAATAATGGTATTTCAAATTTCGTCTAAAAGGCCTGAAGGATACTGCAAACAAAGGAAAAATACTTCAAAAAGTGAAATGTGGATAAGTAAAAATGAATCTGTCATCCAGGTCCTTCAGATAAAAAGGACATCAACTGGGCTATACAAAATTAACATAACCAAGACAAAAATTGCTATTTCATGATGATGTTGTTGAAGGTAGGGGATTTCAGGGAAACTGAAGCATCTTTTTTTATTCTTTGTCGGTGTAAAGTTGAAGTTCATTAAAGTGCATTTGTGACTTCCTGTATACACCGGAAGTGAAGTTCAATGTGTGTGTGTGTGTGTGTGTGTGTTTTTTTTTTTTAATAAAATCAAAGTTACACACTGTCAAGAAGAGATGAATACTGGATCTATGAATTATATATGTTAATTTCAATGTTGAATTATTTTGTGACATTTGATTTAGGGTAAACCTAAATGCACGGCTTCTGCTCTTAGTCGTGCTGTCCACTGGGAGGCACCAGAGATGCATGAGAGGGAGATGTGAGACGTGCGCGCGGCGGACTGACAACTGTTGAACCCTCGCGCTGAGCAGCACTGAATCCAGGACCGGAGCTGGAAAGTTGGTGTGGTCCGATCTGCCCTGCCCTGAGAGTCAGGAAAAATGATTCAGCCTGTTCTCAGAGAAACTTTTTAATGGTTGAAAGACATGGCTGCCTCCGAACTTTACTCCAAGGTAGGCACGCTGGATTTAATTAAACTGTGTCGGTAACTCATTCAATGGTTTTCTATGCATCACCTTTAATGTTAGCTTAGTTCAACAGTTAGCCTTAAATAAGTTTTCCTGTAGAGAAGGATGCGCAAATAGCTCCAGATGGTTAGGATTTACCTCACGTATTTTGTACTATAAAAGATAGGAGTTTAATCATCCTTTTAGGCATTTTAAAACATATATCTGCCACCTAAATCAGCCCACATCCATCTGATTTATACGCATGATCGGTGTCTAGTGATTCCAAGATGCCTGTTATGTAGACACTTTACCGAAGTACAGTGTTACTTTGCAAACCCTTCATAACTTTCTTTTTTCGTGATTAAATAGTTCAAAACATGATCCTGAAACTAGACAAAGGGGATCCAACATTAAACGGTATTCATGTAGGTAACATACAAAATGAGCCAATCTAAAATATTTATATGTGGCAAAAATATGTGCACCTCTAGGATTATTTATTCTACTGAATGATATCAGTTATTTTAGTGACGGGGATGGTATCTGATGTGTGTTTGTGAGGCCAAACCTTTGAAGACAACTCCGGGTCTTGAGTATCGAAGTCTGATCTTGAAAACACAGATTTCTGAAAGCATGTCATTCCTCAAATAAAGAACTATGAGAAAGAAGAATTGTTGATGTTCACCAGACTGAGAAGGGGAACAGATTTGAACAGTCGACTGTCAGGTAAATGGAGATGGTTAAACGCCATTCGTTACCTAATCCAACAAAGTTCACACCAAGAGCAAGATGTGTTATAGTCCAAGACCTCACAGTCAACTCATGGTTCACTTGTAGAAATGAAAGACCTCTCTTATCATGACTTATGACATTGTTCATCAGTGAATAACTATGGTACACTTAGCAGAGATGTAAGGAAGATGCCACTACTCTCCATAAAGAACATTTTTGCACATTTGCACTTTGCTTAACATCACGTGGAGAGACCAGAAAGTCACTAGAAATATGTTCTTTGGATAAATGAGACCAAAGTAGAACGTTTTGGCTGAAATGATAAGTGTTACACTCACTGCATTCCTACATAAGAGCCTTATCTCAGCTTTAAAACATGGCAGTGTCATGGCTTGTCATCATTGATTGAACCATGAATTAGATTTTTACCAGAAAATTTCAAGGTATCCGTCCATGAAGTGAAACTCAACAGAAAGTAGATCATACAGCAAGAAAAAGAGGTCAACAAACAAGTCATTCTACAAAATACTGTTTATAGCAAGGGAGTTTGAATGTGTTGGAATGATTATGTCAAAGTTTTTTCTTTAAAATTATTGAAATGCTGTAGAAGACCCTGAAGCAATGATTTCATATGAGAAGGTCATATATCATCCCTGGATTGAAACAATTCTTTAAGTAGAAATGGGCTAAAACCTCTGCAAACCAGTGTCCAGGGCAGTCTGTCTTTGTTAAGTGACTGCTGAAAAGGGGGACAGAGGAGTTATTCAAGCCATGGGTTCATATACTTTTATCACACACAAATATAACATCAGACAGTTTTCCACTATAAACAATGGCTGGATTTATTTCTTTAGGGGTATTTTTGGAAATCTTATAATATTTTATGTAAAACCTGACCACCACTCGATTTGTGGGGCTATTACTGTTGTTGATATTAGGGGTAAAAAAATTCCAGACAGTTATATCTAACATATACTATGTGTATTTCCTACAGTGACCCCTCAAATGTGGCTGTTGAACAGTGGTGACAAAGACATGTAACAGAGGCAGGATATTTCACAAAATGAGTTTGACTTCAATAATATAACACAGTTTATAACATGTATTTAAAAAATTTGCATATTTTTCTATGTTATATGTTAGCACACCTGCCAGTATCTGTGATAGGACTAAAGTGGCCAACTGACAGAGTGATCATGCATTAGTTTTAATTCATATTTCTGCAGAAAATAGAAAATTGGGAAGTGTTCACAGCACCACTGTATGCCACTGTTCTTTTAGTGTACTCTCTAGGGACTGTGAAACTAACTGCAGTGGATGAATGACTCTGACCCAGTTTCCTTTGTGTCCATCAGTATGCCCGTGTATGGATCCCAGATGCAGCTGAAGTGTGGAAGTCAGCAGAGCTTGTCAAAGACTACACTCCTGGGGACAGCACCTTGTCTCTACAGCTGGAAGATGGCACGGTGAGACAGTCAAATGCCAAAAACAAACACACCCAGATAGTCATACACAGAGAGATTGGGGCACTGAGGTAGAAATTAATGTATTATGTCAGAGAGTTATGCACACATTTGTTTTACACATGTAAGGGAGTCTAATTCGTTGTTGTTTTGGTAAATGCAATGCACCATGCAAGTCAACCCTACATGTACATTGGCAGCCCTGCAAAAACTTGAACACCAGAGTTCTAGACACGTTTTGGTGAAAATGTGAAAAAAGCATTGTTGAAAATTTTTCATAGAGCGAGTGCTGTTACTACCTGCAGCTGTGATGTCGAGTTTGGACATGTACTGCATGCAGGTATGGAAATGAGGCTGAGGTATTATCGTGAGTGAACTTGAGCAAGCAAAGTGCATTTAGCATTAGGTCTCCCTGCTGACCTGCATTTGCTTGTTTTGTGGCTTTTCCCTCTGTATGTCCTTGCAGTCATGTCCCTTTTTAAAAAACTAAAATAATCAATATGCTGGAATGGTTAGTTAGTTTTTTTAAAGTAGAGTTGTATAAGCTAAATATCCATGGTCAGTGTATTGCCTATAGTAGATGACAGAGTTTCAAAAGGACAAAAGAGCCAGTATAAGAGCTAAGCAATGTACTGCTGTAAATGAGGGCAACAGCAAAAGAACATTTTAGCTACCAAAAAATAATTCAGCTGAAGTGTATGGTATATTTAGTATATTTTCACTGCTTTACATGTTGTGGGACATGTCTTGTCTTTTCTAATGAAGAACTGAAGCTATTACATTACACGCTTCAAAGTTACCAGTCTCCCTTGACAAAACAATATTTGTATCTCAGAGAACACCAGAGTTTCTGGTCTACTGCTGCTGTGGTTAGGTTGTTTGTTAGTTTGGATCTGAATGGATTGAACACCAAACATACAGATCAAGACAGATGGTCGGCAACCACCATCTAAGTAGGTAATTGACTAACTTTTTTTTTTAGGAGGTGGAACATAAAGTAGACACTCGGACCAACCACCTGCCACCACTAAGAAACCCAAACATCCTGGTGGGAGAAAATGATCTCACAGCTCTCAGCTACCTCCATGAACCTGCAGTCCTGCACAATCTCAAAGTGCGCTTTGTGGACTCCAAGTTGATTTACACATACTGCGGTAATGAGCCTCTTCTCCTTTGACTCATACTATCACCGTCAGTGTAGACTTTGGAACACGGTTCACTGTATGAAATGCCCTAATCTGCAATATGATGATTATTGTTGCTTTTGCTGCTCTTAAAGGAACAGATGCTAGTATGTATTATATAATTAATATAATTGTAAAATTAATACAGGAAATGGTTGCTGTTCATCATATTAAACCCACTAATCCACCTAAAATAGAAATTTTGTTTCTTCTTTTATTGTCCAGGCATTGTCCTAGTCGCTATCAACCCTTATGAGGGCCTACCCATCTATGAAGAGGATATCATCCATGCATACAGGGGGCAGAATATGGGGGACATGGACCCTCATATATTTGCGGTAGCAGAGGAAGCATACAAACAAATGGCCAGGTTTTTGATACACTGAAACAAATTTAATTTGCCTTCTGAATGAGATGAAATGTCAATCTTTGCTTATATATTTTGTCTCTACATTATCATATATTTGTCTTCAGAGATGAAAGAAACCAGTCTATCATAGTGAGCGGTGAGTCAGGAGCTGGTAAAACAGTCTCTGCTAAATATGCCATGCGTTACTTTGCCACTGTCAGCTGTTCTTCTGGTGAGGCCAATGTTGAGGAGAAAGTGCTGGCCTCCAGTCCCATCATGGAGGTAACGTGTTTAACTACAGACAAATAAGACTTGAATGTAAAACGACAAAGAATACCAACAACCCCATGTGTGTTTTAATCAGGCCCTCGGGAATGCCAAGACAACAAGAAATGACAACAGTAGCCGTTTTGGAAAGTATATTGAGATTGGGTTTGACAAGAAGCACTGTATAATTGGAGCAAACATGAGGACATACTTACTGGAAAAGTCTAGAGTTGTGTTTCAGGTGAGTATACCTTACATAGTATAGTAACTTACTTTGCTACTGCATTTGCGAGTGATGGTATGATTTGGATTTTTTGGATTTTTGTTTAATTCTCAAATATGGCCATGAATCTGTATTTATAACAGCTATTTAACGACACACTTCACTAGTACTCCCAAGAATGAAACTTTTAGCACTGTTTTCATCTCACAGAAATCTTCAGTCGGTATGCTGAAATTACAATCACAATGATTGCGCATGGACCTCTTTGTCTGATTTCCGCCTTGTGAATATTATTTTCAATTCGGTTGCTGTAAAAATGCGTTGTATATATCCTACACCCTCTGAAACTGAATATTAAACAACAAAAGACACACATTAACTAATCTAACCTATGACCCAAGCATCTTTCCACTAGTGCCCCTCAGCACAATTGATTAAGCATTTCATTTTGCATGTTTGTGGTTATGCTATACATACAGACTTTATGCATACAAACAAAACTGTGATAAACATTTGTCTGCATTACTTGTAGGCGCATGGAGAAAGGAACTACCATATATTCTACCAGTTGTGTGCATCTTCCCATTTGTCTGAGTTCAAAGCCTTCAGGTTAGGTATGTCTCTAAAATCATTTGTCTTGTCTTTGAGCAGAATTTGGAAGTAACTCTGAGGAGAATATCAGTAATTAATGACATTTGTTCAAAAGATATTTCTAAGAGGTACTCTGTAAAATATTGAAGATCTTATGCAGTTATTCTCTTGCTTATTAATCATTCAGGTTGTGCAGATGACTTCCATTATACAAACCAAGGCCAAAGTCCAGTCATTGATGGAGTAGATGATGCTAAAGAGATGAACAATACCCGGAAGGCTTTCTCATTACTTGGTGAGTTGGAGATGTACAATTCAATTAAGTCTGGATTAATATTTTTAATATACAGTGCTCTGTCTAACATGATTGGTGGTTTTTTATGTTGGCATTGCAGGAATCAATGAAGGTGATCAAATGGCAATTTATCAAATTCTAGCAGCACTTCTTCATCTTAGCAATGTGGAAGTAAAAGAACAATCAGCAGACAAAAGCAGCATCATGGTAAATTCGTAATACAGCTGAACACAATTACAAAGTCAGCATTGTGGGTTATTTACAATTGTTTAGTGTTTTGTCAGAATTGTGTTAATGGTGTGTGAATTTTTATCCAGTGCAAGATGTTTTAACACTGATTTATTACCAGCCAGACAATGCCCATCTGCTGGTATTTTGTGAGCTGATGGGGGTGCCCTGTGAGGAAATGGCGCACTGGTTATGCCACAGGAAGCTCAAGACGACCACAGAGACCTACGTCAAGCCTGTCCCCAAAATAAATGCAGTCAATGGCCGAGACGCCCTCGCCAAACACATCTATGCCAGACTCTTTAGTTGGATTGTGGGCCGTGTTAACAACGCGCTAAAATCTTCAGCGCGACAACACTCATTCATTGGTGTACTTGACATTTATGGGTAGGTTTTCACAAGCAGGATGTTATTTTTATGTTAATGCTCCACTGAGGACTGATGATGATTAAAGTCAAAATTGCATTTTCTTCAGGTTTGAAACATTTGATGTGAACAGCTTTGAACAGTTTTGCATCAACTATGCTAATGAGAAGCTTCAGCAACAGTTCAACTTGGTATGTCTCTTTCATTGCTTAAGATCCTCATTTTCTAGTCAGACCATATGCACACAGTAAATCATTTTAAACTTGTGCTCGCTCCAGCATGTCTTCAAGCTAGAGCAAGAGGAGTACATGAAAGAGCAGATTCCTTGGACACTGATTGACTTCTATGACAACCAGCCATGTATCAATCTCATTGAAGCCAAGTTGGGTGTCCTGGACCTTCTGGATGAGGAGTGCAAAGTAAAAAAGTTTTGTTCAGCTACTTTCCACTGGAGGAATGTCCAAGTTCATGCCATGTTTAGAGGTTCTGAGTAAGGCCATGACTAACTGATGTGTCAGCTCTTCTCTTTTCCATAGATGCCCAAAGGCTCTGATGACACATGGGCCCAGAAGTTGTACAATACCCTCCTTAAGCAGAATGCACACTTTGATAAACCCAGGTTATCAAACAGAGCTTTCATCATCCACCACTTTGCAGACAAGGTACTTAATTGCTGAAATCTGTGTCTCATATGTGGAGTTGGCATGTTGAGTGTTTGTCTACATGAGGTTTCAAGTTCCATACACAGTTGAAACACATTAGGCAATGTGGAAACACAATGTATCTATGTAAATATCTTTATACATGTGTACATAATAGCCCTGTTTCAGACTTGCAGGCTACACGGTATGAACCACCTTTTTATTCAGTGAGTGCTGGGACAGTCTCCAGCTCTCCCTTCTCTGAACAGAACAAGCAGTGTGGAAAAGGAACGGATGCTTGGATGACTTATATTTTCCAATAAAAAATACCAAGAGAGCAAAGTTTAAAGTTGTAAATATTTTGTCTGCAAAGTCTAAATTCTACACATTTAGCCAAAAATAATGATTATTTCTATTAAAGCAGCATTGATAAGCCCAATTCATATGTTAGAAGATGACCTTTACTCTTTTAACCTAAAAAACAGACCTGATTCTTTATGTCTAGGTGGAGTACCAGTGTGTGGGCTTCTTGGAGAAAAACAAGGACACGGTCAATGAGGAGCAGATAAATGTGTTGAAAAAGAGCCAGGTAAAATTTCCATTTGTTTTATATTCTCATTTTCCAGCTCTGTCATGTTAGTCAGCCCTTCTGCACAGGAGGAAGAAATACCTCTGTGAGTAAAAGAAAATAACTATTCAGCATAATTTGTGTGGTAATTTGCTGGGCACACACCCTAGAATTGTTCGACTTTAACTATTGGAGGAAATGACACATACTGGATGTAGATTGAAAACACTGCCATCTGCTGTTCTCTAAAAACAATTTTTTCCCCTTTCTGTTATCTTCTTAGTTTGAAATGTCACTGAGGTTGTTTGAAGATGATGAAAAGGCACCAAGCGCTGCCAACAAGAAGTCTAACCCTGGACGAGCTGGTCAGAAGGATACAAAAAAAACTGTTGGACTGCAGGTGAGAATATTAGCTAGTGTTGTTTGCTGTTTTTGGAAACGTTCAACACAACATGATACCTGTTCTGCTTGTGTTTAAGCACAAAGCCGGCATTTCTGTAGCTAATATTTAAGAATTTATTGTCTCTTTCCTCTCACAGTTTCGTCAGTCTCTACATTTGCTGATGGACACACTTAACGCTACAACTCCTCACTATGTACGCTGCATCAAGCCAAATGACCATAAGGCTCAATTCAAGTAAGAGGAAGATCTTATTAATATGTTTAATGGTTATTTCAGTATTTACAGATGAACATTTGGTAACAAGTCTTTGTATGTTCTGTTTTATAAAGCTTGGAGCCAGTTAGGGCAGTTCAGCAGCTAAGAGCTTGTGGTATCCTTGAAACAGTCCGGATCTCAGCAGCAGGTTTTCCATCAAGGTAACTTATCCATAACAAGTTCTGATAAAGATCACACTGTAGGGATATTGGCATTTTGTACAAATGATTGTTTCTAAAACAAACTGCTCATATATAAAAGATATATATACTTATTTATGTTTATGTTTTATTGATGCAGATGGACCTATCAAGAATTTTTTGTTCGTTATCGGGTTCTCATGAAGCAAAAAGATGTGCTTTCTGATAGGAAACTGACCTGCAAAAATCTCCTAGAGAAATGTATTAAGGTATGTTTGAAATGTGTAGTGGAGCAAAGCAACAGCCTTTGTCTGTTGCTCCTTCCTGTTGACATCCTTTAAATGTTATATGCTACATATTCTTTTTTCTGTTTTGTGTTTCTAGGACCAGAATCAGTATCAGTTTGGTAAAAACAAGATCTTCTTCAGGGCTGGCCAGGTGGCGTACTTGGAGAAGCTACGCTCTGACAAGCTACGTTTGGCCTGTGTTCGCATTCAGAAAACTATCCGCTGTTGGCTAGCCCGTAAAAAATACCTGAGGATGAAGGAAGCAGCCATCATCATTCAGAAGCATGTGCGTGGTCACCAGGCACGCTGGTCAGTAGTGGAGCTCAACATCAGAATAAGATAGGGATTTGGAGGCTGAATATATCTGCCATCTTACTGATTTGTTTTTTTTTTGTCAGTTATGTGAAGTTCCTGTGGCAAACCAGAGCAGCTGTTGTCATTCAGCGCAATGTACGAATGTGGGCTACAAGGAGACGCTACCAGAAACAACGTTCTGCTGCTATCATCCTCCAGTGCTTCTTCAGAGCGTATATGGCTCGACAGCAGTTTTATAAGGTAAAACAATACTGAAAATAATTTCTCTATTCTCTGTTGACTGTTGAATGTTATTATAATCAAAGCTGAATGTACTATGAAACACAATGGAGAGGGCTGTTTGTCTAAAATGTAATGTGGAAAACTTCCTAGCTCTGGAGGAAGTACAGATGTGACAAGTTTCTATAGTAACAATGTTGAGGTCAGGAAGTGTTTTGGTAGCAGCACATAATGTGCAGTCTCTTAACATTTATTGCTTGTCAGTTGTCACACTGAATATGTTGATCTCCTTCACACAGCGTAGTTGGAACAGGGTGGACTGTTGTTAGTTCCGGTTAACTCTTTTTACTCTCAAACACAGGACAGCAATTAAAACACGACTCCTAATTGTTTATGTTTAAAAATATGACATAGTATTAGCAGCTAATGTACTCTTCTCTGAAAACAGAGAAGAGTACATTGAGTACAGCTGTATATAATAATCTTATATTATTACACAGCTTTGCCAAAAATAGTCTTCCACTTTATTATTACTGTAGGCAATAATATGTTTCAACTGACCCTAACTGATGGCATGAGTAGCTTTGTCTTTCTTTAACAACCATCAGACGATAACAACCATAAGGCGAGAGAGCATTAATGTTGGACTGTATTTCAGTGAAAAAGGCCATGTGGTCTGATGAGTCCAGATGGACCCTTTTCCAGAGTGATGGATATATCAGGGTGAGAGGAGAAGTGAATGAATGATTACCCATCATGCCTTGTGCCTACAGCACAAAGTTATGGAGGCAGTGTTATGATCTGGGGTTACTTCAGTTGGTCATGTCTAGGTTCAGCAACGTTATGTGTCCAAAAAATGGCAGAAATAAATCTTGTGATCTTACATGAGCTTATTGAAACAATGGCATGGTAAATGTAGGCCATAATCAAAGAGTTGATATGACAACAGATTAGCATGTGGGACTTTTTAGCTAGGCTGTGTATTCTTGCATTAATAAAAAATAGTAGCACCAACTTTAAGAAAGAATAGGTCTAGATTTTTGTAATTTCACTGTTATTCATCTGTCAAGTCCCTCATCACATATTTGGTCTTGTTTTAACAGATGGTGTATGAGCAAAAGGCTGTTGTCATTCAGAAGTGGGTGAAGGGCTGGCTGGCAAGGCAGCATTATAAACGTACCATAGCTGCCATTGTCCTGCTGCAGAGCTGTGTACGTCGCATGAAAGCCAAGATGGAATTAAAGAAACTCAAAGTGGAGGCACGCTCTGTGGAGCACTTCAAGAAGCTTAACTTTGGCATGGAAAATAAAATTATGCAGTTGCAGCATAAGATAAATGAGCAGGTGAGTTTAGTCAAAAAGGTACATATGTCTATCTGTGACAGGTAGATGTTCTACAAATAAATGTTATTCACAGACACAAACACACATATGAAACTGTAGATAGAAGAACACGGGTTATTGGGAGTTGTTGCATCACATGCACAGCATGTGTGTGTCTGCCCCCGCAGCATAAGGAAAACAGAGAGCTCAGTGAGAAGCTGAATGTTGTGGAGAAGATCCAGGGTGTGGAGAGAGAACGACTGAGCAGAGAGATTGAAAACCTGCGAAAGTCAGAGCAGGAGGCCAAAGCTAAAGCAGAGTCGGTGCCCTCACTGCTGGAGCAGCTCACCTTCCTTCACCAGGAGCTGGAGACCACCCGAAGAGAGAAAGATGAACTGGAAAAGGAGGCAAATGTCTACTGGCAGACCACACAAGAGGTTGGCCACTCCCTACTTCTCGACTAATTCTGACTTCACGGCCTTTTGCCTTCAGTAGTTCCATTGACATTATCCTATTTCTTAAATTACCTGTATGTTAGCATCTGTGGAAATACATATGCACCTTAGATTATATTTAATGTAAATCTTTCCGTTGAATTTACATGACGCATTCCCATAATCTTGTTTCCGCAACTTAACTTAACTCAACTTTAGTTTATTAATTTCTCTCCTACTTTTTTGCAACCATCTTTCATGACTTCAGTTGTGTTTTCTATCATTGTTTCCTTTTTTTATGCTCATTGACAGTTTTCTTTCACTTTTAGTCGAGGCAACAGTGTATGGGAAGTGGAGGGTGCTGTGGTGTACTGAGTGAAGAATACGTCACTTCCACATTTAGATTATACATTTCCATTCATTCATTCATTTTCTATACCCGCTTTATCCTTATACGTTTCCATCAGTTTAATAATTTAATTTACAATGCTTTAAGTTACACAGTGATTTTTATTCACCAGCCGTAAGACAATAATGACATGGACCAAAGTTTTATTTTTTTGTTCTCTTCTCATTTTTAGATGGTAGAGGAGCTGAATATGAAGAACAGCTTGTTGAACAATGAGAAGGATGAACTGAATAAACTAATCCTGGAACAAACCCAACAGTTAACAGGTAAAATACCTCAAAATTCACAGTACTTCAATAAAAATGGAAAAGAAAAGTATTTATTTATTTCTCAACATAATTATTTCAGAAATTAAAACCAATGTTGTAAAGACTAAACAGCTGGAGAAGGACTTGAATGAGGAGCGTTCCCGTTACCAAAGTCTACTAAGTGAACACCTTAGTCTGGAAGAACGACATAGAGATCTGAAGGAGGAGATGGACCTCGACATTGTGAGAAACCTTATTTCTTAATTTTATGGTGATAAAGTAGACTTGGACATACTTGTGCATTTTTTATGACATCTAACATTTTCCCATTCAGAGTCCTAGCAAATCTGCTCACAAGAGGACAGACTCCACTTACAGCAGTAACTCATCAGACTTCAGTCTTAGTTTAGGGTCTACGGATGGAGATGACAGCTCTACACACACAGAGGTAATGCTCTTCAATACTAAGAAGGTGGTCTTTAATAAGAGCTGATTTTATCATTATTATTATTATTATTATTATTATTATTATTATTATTATTATTGTAGAATTAAGGTGATTTCATTGGTCTTGTTTGTTAAATAATCCTGTCAATAAAGCATCCTCATTGGGTTGTGAGGAAACTGATCAAACCTGTGCTTTTGTTGACTTTTGGTTAGGATGAGGATCAGTCCACAGTCGACCTACCAGTCCTCCTAAAGCTCCAGAGAAGAATAAAAGAACTAGAGCAGGAAAAAAAGTCACTGTGGCAGCAAATTGATAAGAAAGAAGAAGCCCAACAGGAAAAAGCAAAAGTATGTACCCTACTTGTGTTTGTGATTAAATAAAAATGAGACTAACCATAATAAGCCATTAATCAGTTTTGTTGATATTTATAGCTATATGACTAAAACTTATTTTTCTAAAGGAGGTGGAGCAGCAGAAAAATGTTGGCAGAGCAGAACTAGATTTGGAAACACTGAAGGTATATGGTAGTGTATTTAGGTGAATAAAACTGCATCTTGTCACTGTTTGATTAATGTTTGATTAATCTTAATGTCATTCATGGTTAAATTCAGCGGCAAGAACTGGAATCTGAAAACAAGAAGCTGAAGCAGGATCTGAACGAGCTGAGAAAATCTCTGACTGAAGAAAGCAAGGATCTGGTGCCTCCTGCTCCAGGCTCGCTGCCGTACCAGATACTTTTGGAACAGCTCAGCTCTTCCAACGATGAGCTGGAGATGCGGAAAGAGGAAGTGCTTCTTCTCAGATCACACATGGTCCGACAGGAAGCCCTTAAATATAAGGTGGGAGTGAATTAGATTATAGTTTATTACATCACATTACATTTATTATACATCATTTTGTGTTGAATTAGAAATAGAAATAATGTATCTCTGTTGAACTGGTGTCTGAAGGACTCTGCTCTGGGAGAAGGTGTGAATTTAGATCTTACTGAGATTCCCACAATTCAAGATGCTGACAGGTAAAAACATCTGGCTTTGGTTTAAATGAACTTAACTCTGTCAGAGGTTATGTTTCATCTTTCATTCTCTGATGCTTTTCTACAGGTCCACTGACATTCACACACTAAATGAAGATGGAGAACTGTGGCTGGCCTATGAAGGCTTAAAAGAGACCAATAGGTAATGAAGTAATCCTTTGTAGGTGATTATTACATTCAAGTGGTGTGGTATGGAGTTGAATATAATGGCTCCATCCTCCAGGCTTCTGGAGTGCCAGATGCGGGAGCAGGCACGTATTCATAGTGAGGAGACTAAGATGCTGCAGGACCAGGTGTCCAAGTTTAAGAAGGAAAAAGATCAGCAGCAGAAGCTGTTGGCCCAGAGCCTCCTCCTGCCTGAAGATGCACGCATTGATGCAAGCCTGCAGCATGAGATCACACGACTCACCAGCGAGAACCTGGTAGGTCAACTTAGAGCCTGTTCAGACTTACAGGCTCTATCACCCTGACTATTATCAGTTAAAAAGGAAATATGTAAACATCCTAGTAGACTACTGGATCTATCACAGGAGTACTAGCATCTTTTACTGGATATGTTGCAGTACTTTTTTATATATTCCACCATTTTCTGTATTTTTGAAGAGAATTTGGTCTGTCAAATGAAATTATGATCCTACAGGTGACATTGTGTTGCTGCATAAGCTATTAATAATATACTCTATTTTAAGAAATCATTGGATAAAAAAAAGAAGTAAAATAATTGATGCTTTTCCCAGTCAAACAAACTTGGCTTGAAAACACTTATAAAACAGTTTTGTACAAGAAATCTTTGTTGGATCTCACACTAATCTTTCATGTTTGCATCATTTTAGGAACTCATGGAGCTTCAAGAAAAACAAGATAAAACCATACGCAAGCTGAAGAAACAACTCAGACTTTATATGAAAAAGCTTGAAGAATATGAAGGTAATGACATGAATGAAACTGTTCAGCCATCATATTTACAAAATGGTACACAGCATTTATCCTGTAAATACTTAAACTGGTTCGTATTATTTGTAGTGAGTGCTCAGCAAAAGAATAACACTCCCAATATAAACGCTCCGATGAGAGCCATAAATATCACCCGTAAGGAGAAAGAGTACCAGGGCATGTTGGAGTACAAGCAGGGGGATGAGAATAAACTGCTCAAGAACTTGGTCATAGGTATGGAAATAACTCAGTTATTTTCTTTAAAGGAATTGCATTACAATGTTTAAATTGGAAAATGTACTAGGATTTGTTTTATTCTTCTCAGATCTGAAGCCCCGTGGTGTTGCAGTCAGCCTCATTCCTGGGCTTCCAGCCTATATTATCTTCATGTGTCTGCGATATGCTGACAATATTAATGATGATCAGAGAGTCAGCACTCTCCTAAATTCCACCATCAGCAGCATCAAAGGGGTCATTAAGGTGCAGTATATGCGTTGAATCTGTAAACGTACAGTGACTGGAGTGTTTGTTTGAAGTTGTTAAAAATTGCTCTGTTTCTACAGAGACGAGGAAATGATTTTGAAGTTGTGTCCTTCTGGTTGGCAAACACATGTCGGTTAATGCATTGTCTGAAGCAGTACAGTGGAGAAGAGGTAAAACTCAGAAGGCTTCATACATGTTTCTATCCAGCTGGTCATCATCATCATCATCATCATCATCATCATTATCATTATTATAGTTTAAATGTTTACCAGTTAAATTCAGGTATTATGTCATAGAGTAACATTCTACTTGAGCTGTTGATGCATAAATGAACTGTAGATTTTCTGACAAAAAACTGAAGTTAGTGCCTGAAACAAACCACAGGTCTGGATCATACAGCAGTTTATTCAAAGTCTTCCATAGTTTGTCAAAGCTTTTGTCTAACATTTGTTTATGCAGCGTTTCATACACAGATGGTGTTTCCTATCTAATACTGTATTTCTGCTTGTTTATTGAATTCACTGGATAAATACTACAATCTCATACATAAACATAGTGAAATGGATTATTTGCTAAATCTGGTCTCTATTGCACTTGTTCACATTTACTTTTTATTAGTATACCAACTTGTCCACTTCTTCCAATTGTAAACAGAGTAATTATGACTGATTAACTGATGACTAATTAACTCAACATGTTCACATATGTCATGTTTAGATGTTTTTGGCGTGCAACACTCCCAAGCAGAATGAGCACTGCTTGACCAACTTTGAACTGTCAGAGTACCAGGGGGTTTTCGGTGATCTGGCCATCCAAATTTACCGTCAGCTCATTAAATGCATGGAGGACATCCTGCAGCCCATCATTGGTCAGGACATAAATCCATACTCTCTTTAAATCTCCATAGTTAGATAATATTAGTATCAGATCATGATGTGATACATTTTGTTATTATTTCATGCATGCAGTGGTGAGCATGTTGGAGCACGAGACCATCCAGAGCGTTCTAGGATCCAAACCAACGGGCCTGAGAAAGAGAAGCAGGAGTTCCTCCGTGGACGAGGCTGTTACGGTGGATGCTCTCCTGCAGCGTCTCAGCTTCTTCCACACTACGATGAATCAGCATGGGATGGACCTGGGGGTCATAAAGCAGGTGGTCAGGCAGCAGTTTTACATCATCTGTGCTGCCACTCTCAACCACTTGTTGCTGCGTAAAGACATGTGCTCCTGGAGTAAAGGCCTGCAGATCAGGTACGACGCAGATTCATCAGTTGTTACTGTATTTAACGCTGTGGAAGAGTGTGTTTTCAATTCAAAGTCTTACCCTGTTTTCACTTTTATCATAAAGGGAATACTGGGGGATACTGGACAATGAAGGACAAAATACACAGAATTTAAGCTTTAATTTATCACATTCACAGCCATTTTTTTCAGTTCGGCCCAGAAATGTTTAGTAGAAGGTGGGGTGGGAGATCTTGGAAAAAACGATTCCGGCAATTCAACACAAGTGAGATTTTGAAAATATACACTCCCT
>JAQQZY010000024.1:17508677-17532875 GCA_030068375.1 Ostorhinchus rueppellii | reverse complement strand
CAATGCATTTATTCAGCATTTCTCTCTCTCAAAAAACACTTTGTTATTGATTCTTTATGCAAAACATTCAAATTGAACATAAATTTTGGCTACAACTCTGTACTTTACAGCTGTTCTGCAATGAAATGGAATGTATTTCACATGCGCATTTCTCAGAAATTGTATAAAGAACTAGAGAAGCACTTGGAGAGAGCAGACCTCCGCCAAGGCAGAGTTTGTACTTTCATCCACCAGATGGCGCTAAATGTACGGATCACCACCAAAATCTAATCACCTGTAGGATACCCCATTTCTGACAATCTGTGAAAATTTTATGAAAACAAATGACAAAGTTCATGATAGACAAACCAATCCGATGAAAACATAACCTCCTTGGCGGAGGTAAAAACAGAAAATAAATCATTTCAACTTGATTATATGAGTTTTGAGATTGTTTGTTTGTTTGTTTGTTTGTTTGTTTGAGAACAAAATCGAAATCGTGATCAAAATTCGATTAATTGCACAGCCCTAATCCAGGTAACTCTTTGTTATACTACATTACAATTTGATGATTTATTTTGATAGTATTACTTTATATAGTTTAATCAAGACCCAAAATGACAGTGATCCTTTTACTTATTTCAACAGCCACTGTGGAACTCCTGTTATGAGACAACAAACTAAACAATAAATACCTGCTCAGTTCACTTTATTTGATACATTCAGCTCACCTCTTGCCAACTCAAATATCCACAGTGTAAAAATGTAACAAAATAAAGCATAAGATGGTTGCACATTTGCCAGCACTACCCGAAGCGACTTCCTTCTCCCGTCCTGAAATAATACACGCTGTTAAAACGACAAAGCATCAAATGGTAGCCCCGGGTATAAACAAACACACAAGGACAACCTGAAAAAGTCTTAGTAAAACTGTAACAAATAATGTTCTACAGGAAAAGCAGAAAACCCAGTGGGATTATTTGAAGCATGAGTCCAAATATTCAAGGTTCAGTGTGTAATATTTAATAATATCTTGCAGTGAAATTCCACATTACCATCATTTGAATACCTCCCTCATCTTCTGTGGCCCACCTTAATGATGGATACAACTCACTTTAAAATGGAATAAGAAGTGGTCTGTTCTGAGCTACTGTAGCACACATGCATTGCAGAGTGCATGGAGGTGACCTGCTCCTTCTGGAGATATTAACAGCTCATTCTAAGGGAACAAAAACACAACAGTTCCTATTTTTATGTGATTAAAGAAAACATAATTCTGAACATTATATTCAATTTCTATAGAGATACCCCTAAAACATACTCACTAGACTTTCAAAATTACACACAAGAAATACCATGACTTTATTAAAGGGATGATAAGACAATATAATTTAATAAAAGAACAAAAAAATGCATGTTTTGTGTAAGCAGAGACAATTTGGAAGCCAGGGTTACACTGTCTTTTTTGTCGTTTGACCTCCAGGACTCCAACCAATACAAGTTTGGTCGAACCAAGATCTTTTTCCGAGCGGGTCAGGTAGCTTATCTAGAGAAGCTCCGTCTGGACCGACTGCGAGGAGCCTGCATAACCATCCAGAAACATGTTCGCGGGTGGAGCCAGAGGAGGAAGTACCTGCAGATGAGAGAGGCAGCCATCATCCTCCAGCAGTACATCCGTGGGAAGAGGAGCATCCGGTTAGAGCTGTTCATAAACTCTACTGTCCTGAATTCTCATCTATAGGGATTTGGACTTAAATATACTTTTTTGTTTGTAAAACTTCAGTAAAGCTGTGAGCCCTACAATGCTGAAGCAGGGCTGGGCAGCGATTGTAATTCAGAGACACTGGAGAGGATATCGCATGAGACGGATCTACCAGTTGGTCCATTTGGCCTCCGTCACCATCCAGGCCTTCACACGAGGTTGGATGGCTCGTAAACGGTACAAGAAGGTCTGCACCTAAAGAAATGACAACGTAATCCTTTGGTATCGTAAAACTACAGCGTCATATCTGATTAAGTCCTTGCTGTTTCTTTGTTTACTTCAGATGCAGGAAGAGCACAAAGCCTTGGTCCTGCAGAAGTATGCCAGAGCCTGGCTCGCTCGCAGGAGGTTTCAGACCATGCGTCGTCTGGTGCTGAACGTTCAGCTCTCCTACAGAGTTCAACAGCTCAGGAAGAAAATAGAGGAGCAGGTAAAGATGCCTTGAAAGTTACTACAGGTATGAGCTTTATTTTAGGTGATATAAATGAATGTCTGTAAACTCACAGAACAAAGAAAACCGTGGTCTGATGGAGCGACTCACAAGCTTGGCCAACGTGCATTCGCAAACCGTTGATCAGCTTCACGGCCTGGAGACGCAGCTGGAGAAATCGACCAATCAGAAGGCATCTCTAGAAGCACGAGAGAAGAAAGTAAAGGAGGATACGAGTCTGGTCAGTTTTAATGTTAAAAGCTACTGTACAGTTCAAGTTACAGTTTTGTGTCTGTTTGATTCCTGAAATAATTTGAGTTCTTTGTTTCACATAAGGCTTTAGCTCAGCTTCAAACACAAATAGATGCACTAACCCTTGACAAACAGAAGCTGGAGGAAACATATGAAGCTTCTTCCAAAAAGACCAAAGGTAACAAGGGTCTGAATGCTGGCGTGTGCTACATCTACAACAATGAGCCATAACATTAGATCTCTGACAAGTGGTAAGAATACTGATTATTTCAATACAGCAGTCCCTTTCACTGCGTTGGATATATGAGACAGTAAGTGAATATTTAGTCGTCGAAGCTGATGTGTTAGAAGAAACAAAACTATCAACATAAGGAAGTGAGTGGCTTTGACCAGGTCCTTATTGTAGCGGTGATGACTGGGTCAGAGCATCTCCACGACTGCAGGTCTTGTTGGGTGTTCCTGGTCTGCAGTGGTTAGTACCGACCAAAACTGGACTAAAGAAGGACATCCCAACCGTAGTACAACTGAGCATCTGTGGGACGTGTTGGATAAATAAATCCGATCCATGCTGGTCCACCTCTACTTCCAGGCCTTCAGGGATCAGCTGCTATCATCTTGGTCCAGATACCACAGAGCACCTTCAGAGGTCTGGTGGAGTCTAGTCCTGGGGTCAGAGCTGGTTTAGTGGAAGAAGGTGAAAAGGTGAACCTACACAATATTAGACAGGTGATAATAATGTTCTGCTCCCATGAGGTCCTGGATTAGTTGAGATATTTGTGGTTGGTACTAAGTAATTTACACTGAGAATAAACAACACTATCTGGAGATGCTCTGACCCGGTGATTTAACCATTACAATTTCTCCCTTGTCAAAGATACTCAGATCTTTACTCTTGCCCATTTTGCTGTTTCTAACACATTGTCGTTGAAGGCCAGAGTATCCCATCTACCGACAGGCCCCATTATAATGAGATAATCAAATTAAATACCACTTTGTCTGTCAGTGCTCGTAATGTTATGGCTGCTCTGTGTACACGTAATATATGACTGACTTTACGGTCTTTCAGAGAGCTTCGATCAAATAAAGAGAAATCTTCTAGAAGACAAAGAAAATGAAGCGAGGCTAAGAAAGTAAGCAACATCAGTGATTAAAAAATCTGAAGGAGTATTTGATTCATTCAGATAATTCACGAGGTGATTCTTGACAGAATTGCAGAGAACAGCATTGAAATCCAGAGGCAGGACCATGAGAAGGAGGTGGAGGCTCTGAAAGAAGAAATAAAGCGACTGAAAGAGGAACGCGTTGGTCTACACAGAAAGATGGAGGAGGGGAGTCAGGTGAACGCCGACCTGCAGGAACAGGTCATCCAGCTCAGCAAACACGTCAAGATTATTCCGGAGCTGCGGAAAGATATCAGCAATCTGCAAACTCAGAAAAATAACCTGGACCGAAAGATTAAAGAGCAGTCAGAGCAAGCAAGAGGTATTTTATTTATTGAATTTTTATATCATTGGTTTATTTAACAGACAGTGCACGTTAATAAATATTGTGGTAAATGTGCCAGAGTTAAAAGAATATTTTTCATCTGGGGACCTTGGACAGATGTTACTGGGTCACATTAACTGACATAAAAGATTAAAACACAAGAAACATGAAATACAGTAACTGCAGTCACTTAAACCATTTTAATATGTAAAGAGACATGACATTAATTACATTTTAAACTACATTGTAATTATACAGACTTGATGCGAGGTGTCGTATGTGCATGTGATGATGTAATAGTATTTATAGAGCTTGACCGATCCACAAATAACTGTTTGGGGTTTTTTTTTTCTTAGTATTTCTTTATATGTACTCTTCTTTTTTTTTTTTTTTTTTAAACTTTTTTTCTCCCAAATTTCTTAGATTTTTAATGCAAATTGATTGTATGATGCTAATAGTTTTTTCTACTGTTATGCAGAAAAATGTGGAATGTTGTTAAGTTGAAGAAATCTTTATTATCCCCAATTGGGGCAAATTATGTACAGTCAAAACAGAATTACATTAAGTACAACCAGCATGTAGAACCAGCAAAGTATAACATAAATAACACATCGAATTATTTAAAAAAAACAAAAAACAGCAACAACTGATACCAGCAGAAACAAATGAATTCTTCAGTGTATTTGTCTATCTGCAACTGGACGGAAGTGACTCAAACTCAGTTCAAGTTCAGCTACGACTGACTGAGGCTTCTTCGTTTCAAGTATTTTTTATTGAGCCGTGACATCGTATGTATCCATTGCAGTATTGTAACATTGCTTATTTTCTTTTATGTCTAGAGTAAACAAATACAACACAATAGCTTGGTCATAAGTTCTTAACAAACAGCATAGATATAAGGATTGTGTCCTGAGGTTGTAATTGTGTCAATGCATACAATCTGTAAAAAAAAACAAAAAAACCCCAAATAGCCAGACAAAGTAGACTAGAAACACTAGTTCCTTATCTGCGCTTCCCTATAACCCTCCCCAATTACTCAAACCGTCTCCCACTTCACTGTCTGAAGCTATGGAAGATCACACAACACTATACCTGCAGTTTTACTACACGTTTCTATAATGATTTGCAGTTGGTTTCCATGTGACTCATCCAAAGCTTGTTTTAGAAAAGTGCTGTATAATAAAGTGTTCCTGTTTGTCTGCAGCTAAAATGGCTGAGTTTACGAGACAACTTCTTGGTGATGTTGTTGAAGAAGAGGTTCTTTCAGGGTATCTACATTTATCTTTTCATCTATATATTCACTTATACTTAATCATTCTTAATGAAACATTCAACCTTTGTCATTACTTTTCCGAAGGTTAACTCCAAATGACTCTGAGAAGATTTATGAGATTGAAGACGTGCTGACAGCTCTTGACGGCCTGCAAAAAGCCAGCAGGTCTATTTTTATTACAGTCTTTAACATCATTAGTATTCAGTCTGTGTTCGTGATGCAGATCTGATTGTTCATCCTGTTTGATGTGATTCCATCCTTGTCGACAGGATACTAGAAAACCACCAGAAGGAGCAGAAGGAAAGCTTTGAGACTCAAGTGGAGGGAATGAAACTAAAAGTGGAACATCTTCAAAATGAGAACAGCAAGCTACAAAACCTGTTCCAGGAGAAAAGTAACATCAACGAGAATATTCGCGAAGAAGTGTCCAGGCTCAGCAGTGAGAACTCGGTGAGTTGCCGCCATTTTAATAACATATAACACATGTCTTTTCTAGTTTGGATGAATAAACATGTCTGATAAATTGTGATTCTTCCTCTTTCCACAGGTGATACCGGAGCTGAAGCTGCAGGTTTCAGAGCTGCAGAGACAGAAGCACGAACTTGAGGTTCATGTTGAAGAAAAGGCCACAGAATTAGCGGGTATGTCTGAATGTTCATGTGTTTGTATTTAATATTTTTTAGATAATAGATGGTTCTTTTATTAACCCTACACTGACAAATGCACTGTACTACAACAGTAAAAAGCAAGAACAATATTAAAATTTAATTCATTTGTAAGAAACTGGGATAATAGCACCAATATAGTGAAAAGATGATGTTAATACCGCAATAAAAAATATAATAATATAAATATAAATAACATAATAAATACAAGTATTAATAATATGTCTTTTGTGCAATACATAAATAATAGTACATGTATTAATAGAAGATGTGTACAGCATGTACAGTAGAGTGATGTATGTAAATTATGGGCAATAATGAAGCTACTGCAAGATGAGAGTATGTTGCAAACATGTATAACATAAATAACTAGAAAAGCACTCAGAGAGCGCAGACCTCCACCAAGATAGTGTTTGTATTTTTTATTTTTAAGGTAGTGTTTGTATTTTTTTAAGGTAGTGTTTGTATTTTTTTTAAGGTAGTGTTTGTCCTTTTTTTAAGGTAGTGTTTGTACTTTTTTTAAGGTTGTGTTTGTATTTTCTTAAGGTAGTGTTTGTACTTTTTTTAAGGTAGTGTTTTTATTTTTTTAAGGTAATGTTTGTACTTTTTTTAAGGTTGTGTTTGTATTTTTTTAAGGTAGTGTTTGTATTTTTTTTAAGGTAGTGTTTGTACTTTTTTTAAGGTAGTGTTTTTATTTTTTTAAGGTAATGTTTGTACTTTTTTTAAGGTTGTGTTTGTATTTTTTTAAGGTAGTGTTTGTACTTTTTTTAAGGTTGTGTTTGTACTTTTTTTAAGGTAGTGTTTTTATTTTTTTTAAGGTTGTGTTTGTACTTTTTTTAAGTTAGTGTTTGTACTTTTTTAAAGGTAGTGTTTGTACTTTTTTTAAGGTAGTGTTTGTACTTTTTTTTAAAGGTTGTGTTAGTACTTTCTTCCACTAGATGGCGGTGAATGACCTCATGCAACTCTGTGCCACCATGTCCTATCTCACAATGATAAAGAATCCTTTAAAAAGTTCCTGGATCCAGACGGTGATTCAAAACGCCTCCAAAATGTAATCATCTATTCCTTGACCTAGAGTGGACCTACCCTGAAAATTTCATCAAAATCCATCCATAACTTTTTGAGTTATGTTGCTAATTAACAAAGTCGGATGGTAACAAACAAACAAACACACAGTAAAACATAACCTCCTTGGCGGAGGTAACCTGGTCTCACTGAGGTTAAAAATGCCTTCAATAAGAACACCCTGGTTATGAGCACCAGCAGTGAAATCAAACTTATATTAAGGATTACAAACATATTTATAATGATTTACATGAAAATAAAACAAAATTATGTTTATTAAAGTTAATGGTCATATTCAGCAAATAATGATTGAAAAAAAATATTGGTTGCCCGATTTGCAAATGATGTAATTCCATTTAAAATGTATGAATGATACCACTTTAGTATGACTCGTGTAGTGTTACAGTGGATTCAAAGTAGGAAAAGCATATTTAAACACATTTTCTCCCAGGTTGTAGGTCCAAATAGTATGAAGACAATAACTTCCCATAGTATTTCAGAATTAAAACCTGGCCCCTATGAAACTAAGGCAGGCTTTATCTGTATTTTCTCCATATCATTTGGCAGAAAAAACTGAGGAGATCACCAGTGTTCTTCAAAAGAAAATTCAAGAAGAGAGTTCACAGCGCAGGTAAAATCTACTATTTTGAGTATATTTTTTCCTCCTTGATTTGTTCTGATGAGATGTGTGTTGTCTTTAGGCATTTTGAGGAGAGAGCTGAAGAACTGGAGGAGGAGAAGGAGCAGCTTCAGGGCAGAATAGAAGAGCTCGAAGAGGACAACAATCACCTGAAGAAAGTTCAGATGATGGAGAATGAAGCCAAGATCAGACTGAGACACGAGGCTTCACGGTTAACAGCAGAGAATATCGTGAGTTTAATCTGTAGAGCAGCTATTTAATAGTTTATTTTAACATTTAACCACAACTCTGATCAACACAAAAGACTAAGTTTATGATCTTTATCTACTGCAATTCCCCTTACGTAAACAACTAGTGAGTATGTTCCATGTGAGGAACAATGGTTTTAGTAGCTGTTTAAACATAAACACTTTAATAAATAAATGCCATCATATATATTTGATGCTACTCAGTGCTTATTGAAAAAAGTGAAAATTATAAACTTTTTATTTAGTTTTTTTTGCTGCTGCAGTACCACTACTGTCCACTAGGTGGCTGCAGTAAAACTGTAGTCATTTAATGTCTGAAATTTCACCTCCTGCAGGATTTTGAAGAGCAGATTGACAAGAAGGACAGACTAATAAAGAAACTTCAGAGTCAGATAAAGAGCCTTGAGACGTCACAGAGAGGTTTGTTCCTTGTACATCTGACTTTCACATAAAACAACTTCTTAATCTCAACTTCTTCATCTTTGTTTTTCACACAGCAAAGCAAACGCCTTCATTAAACATCCCCAAAGATTATCTGGGCATGTTGGAGTACAAAAGAGATGATGAGTCCAGACTCATTCAGAACATCATCCTGGGTATTTGTTTTACTGTCTACAAGCTAATATTATATCTATCCTCCTCTTCAGTGCACCATCTACATGTTAAAGTAAAAAAAACCCAAACAGACTCATGAATTAAGAACTCTACACTAAACTTACTCGCAGACCTGAAGCCCAAAGGTGTTGTTGTCAACATGATCCCTGGTCTACCATCTTACATCCTGTTCATGTGCATCCGTCATGCTGACTACCTGAACGATGAAACCAAACTGAAGTCTCTGATGAATGCAACCATCGGCGCCATCAAAAAAGTCATAATGGTGAGTTGAACTGAAAGACTACATTATGTCTTTAGATTTGAACAGTTCCGAGTGGATGTAGTTGAATTTTTAGCAATTTAAGGTCAGATCTACTAAGATCCTAATTTGTGTGTACTAATTTGCGTGCGCAATCTAGAATTTTGCATGTGGGTTTGAGCTGCAGTTTGCTTTTGATTTATTTAGAGTAAATGTGTAAATGACAACAGGTGCAAACATGTTGGAGACACGTCATTACATTAGAGGTGTTCGGTAGATGAAGCAAATAAACACTTCATCCTTTAACGCCTGAATCGATTTCCAATTGTGGAAAAAATGCACGATGACGACAGGGCTGTGTGATGGCGAGATAGAACAACGAAGATGGATGTGACTAACGAACCGTGCTCGTTTGAGTCGGCTTTTGTCGTCAATTTTAAATTAAGAGTTTTAAGAGTTTGACTCGGGCTTTTCTTTGAAAGCTGAGCAGAAAGAAGCACTCAAGTCATTCGTTTTCAAGAAGGATGTATTTGCTGTTTTGCCGACCGGCTACGGTAAAAGTCTAATATACCAGCTGGCTCCGCTTGTAGCTCTGAATACGTCACACTGTCGGTTGTTCTGATTGGTCATAGAACTGGCCTATTACGTGCAGGAACAGTTTGAATGACAGCAGTTGAATCCACCCACAGGCTTCAGCTCTGTCAACGGTCCGACTCCAGACTATACAGTTCATGTATAGTTTGGCCTGACAGGCTATATAGACACAGTTTCTATGAGCAAAACTGCTTTTGGTTTTGATAAATCACTTTGCGTGTGCTAAATTAATACATTTACTTTTTCTCCTCCCAGCACATGCACAGTTGTGTGTAAACACCCCATATTGCATATTCATTGTGGCAAACATACTAACTGGATGCAGACACAACATTTTGCACCTTTGAAAGAAGCAACCCTTAGTGCGCACTGTTAGTAAATCAGTTTGTACATTTTTTTGCAGTTACACACAGTTTTTATACACAAACCTTTAGTAGACCCAGCCCTGAATGTCCTTACTACTCTTTATACGTATTAAATACAGTGTAATTGTAAGTAGATGGTAAATAGTATTAAGTTAACAGCAGTTTGCTCTAGTTCCAGATTATTCTCATCCATACAGTATATGATATTAAAATGAAGATTAAAATGAAATGTTATCACTTACTTCAAGATATTTAAGGTCTTAAGTTTTATTTTACAATATGTGCAAAAAAAGTCAGCCAATAAAATGTTGACCGTATAATATTCATATGTTGTTAAGTTAATTAAACAAATGAAACAGAGCGACATTTTCCTGTTTCAGACTCACCATAAGGACCTGGAGTTACTTTCTTTCTGGCTCTCCAACACGTACCTGCTGCTCAACTGTCTGAAGCAGTACAGCGGGGAGGAGGTATCGTTTTACTGAATTTAACCCAGACCTACTTTGTTTGGTTAATATTAATCTCGTATTTTAAAATGTTCTTGTGTTGTGTCTTCACATCAAGGAGTTCATGAAACAAAATACTCCTCGTCAGATGAAGAACTGTTTGCAGAACTTTGATTTGTCTGAACACAGACAGATCATCAGTGACTTGGCCATTCACATCTACCACCAGTTTATTTCAGTCATGGCAAAGGCTCTTAGTCCTGCAATTGGTATTTCATTTTGATTATTCTTATTCTTATTTGTATTTAACCTTTACCTATCCAGGAAGAACTGCAGCACAGTGGACATGGTTAGACAGCTGAACATGCAGACACATGTGATATAAGTTACATGGCAATAAATTACAAAATCATTAAACAACAAACAGTCAACAAGTTTCCATCAGAAGGTTATCCATATAAATCTGAAATTCAGGTGGAACATCTGCAGCCAGACATTTCTACCAGTAAGTGTCTAATAAGCCACTTCAGTTTCAGGTCATTTTTTAGTTCCAATAGTTCCAAGTAAATGGAACAGTACATTTCAACACCTTTTACTTGATTTATTGTGATCAGATTTTGACCCTTAACACTTTTTAGAGTTGCATAAAAATGATATTATTATGTAAAAAAAAAATCATCAAAATGTGGGAAATATTCATCTCATTCCATAATAATATCTACATATTTTTAATACACAGTTTAAATGAAACTATAATGAATTTCCCTGCATTTTGTACCACATTATTGCATACTCCTGTGGTTATTACAAAATGTAGGCACTACTTTTTATGCTGAGAGGGCAATAATACAAGGCCTAATGTAAAAATCTCTTCATCAATGCATGTGGTAATATTTAAGCTAAATTAAACACACAAGTCAGTCGACTACTCCAGCGGTGTTTTCACCAGTTTCCCCAAAAAGAGCGTCAATTTATGCCAAATCCAGCCTCAAAACTTGCATACTCTGTAATAACCACTACAGTATGTAATAATCTGTAACAAAATCTGGAGAAAAGGTCACTTATATTGTGTTCACTTCAGGCTGTTTATTACAAAAAAAAAACAAAAATTGATTAAAAAAAATATGTTAGTGAAGAAGTTTATTTATGGGTAAATTTCAAAGGCTAAATTCTTGAAAATTACTGAACATTTGGTAGTTTTGAGTAGAACTGAAGTGGTTTGAGAGGTTTATGTTTAAAAACACCCCAAAAAAATATTGACATATAGTGATTTTATATTATTTTTTTTGCGTGTTCATTTTTACCTCAAGGGTCTCCAGAGGAAAGTGCAAAAAGTGTCACTAGTTTATATTAAAACCTGTAAAAGGAACTTACATTAGATTAAAAAAAAATGTCAAAAAAGAAACATTGTTGCAGAGATGTATGCCATTAGTGTAGCGCACTCATAAATATCACCAAGTTAAAAAAGAAAAATGAGAAAAATTGTGCAGAAACACCCTGATGGGTCTGTAAGGGTTAAGTGCATGTATTTGTTGTTTGGACCAACAGTGCCCGGTATGTTGGAGCATGAGAGTTTACAGGGCATCTCTAGCATGAAGCCGACAGGTTTCAGGAAGCGCTCCAACAGCATCTATGAGGACTCAGAGACCTACACCATCTCCTCCATCCTGCAACAGCTCAGCGTCTTCCACTCCACCATGACACAGCACGGCATGGAGCCCAGCCTCATCAAACAGGCCGTTAAACAGATGTTCTACCTAGTGGGGGCGACAACACTCAATAACATGATGCTCCGCAAAGACATGTGTTCCTGTAGGAAGGGGATGCAGATTAGGTACGTGTCTGCACTCATTAATGACATCTGAGTCTGCTAGAGTTAGATAGAATAATGTGTTTGTTCTTTTAGATGTAACATCAGCTATCTGGAGGAGTGGCTGAAGGAGAAGGAGCTCCAGACCTCTAGTTCTATGGACACTCTGAGGCCTTTATCTCAGGCTGCCTGGCTCCTGCAAGTTAACAAATCCACGGATGACGACGCCAAAGAGATCACAGAGAAATGCACTGAACTTAACCCTGTTCAGGTAATTTATCTAGAGCAACATCACATTCTGTTTGACAGCAGTGGAAGATGTATTCAGATCATTTACTTCACTTAAAATATGAATAAAACACTCCACTACCAATGCAAAACCTACTTAATCTAAAACAGTACAATATAAATACTTCCACTTTTCCTTCTTTTTTGCCAATTGTGTTTGTCTTTATATTTTATTTTTACTTGGTGGTGGTGGGGGTGGGGGGCTAAAATCCGACAGTGATATTTTAATCAGCCACTGGGACAACATTCAGAGTGCAGATTTCGGACCACAGCACTTAGGTGTACAACTGACACTGGAATGACAACTCACATGGCACACTGCTGCATCAAACGTGTAGCTCCGCCCACCTTCTCCAGCCTCACTAACTGCACAGAGCAAAGAACACCATAGAACAATAATTCCTATTTTATACTATATACTGGCACTAATTTGTCATTTCTTCCATCTATTGTCACAGTACTGTGGTAGTAAAATGCACAAAAGAATGCACTGAAATATACACCATATATCACCACAGTACTGTGGCAACAAGAGGAGAATCAGTTCTTGGAACAGTATCTATGATTGGCTCTAGTACAAATGCTAACATTTCATTGGCTCTATGGCAATAGACAAACTGATATTTCGTGCCACAGTGCTGTGGCAGTACCCACTGCCTTATCTTAAAACAGGGGTCACCAATCCCAGTCCTCGAGGGCCGGTATCCTGCATGTTTTAGATGTTTCCTTCTTGCAGCACACCTGACTCGTTATCAGGCTTCTGCAGAGCTTAATGATAGGCTCAACGTTTGAATTAGGTGTGTTGGTAGAAGGACACATCTAAAACATGCAGGATACCGGCCCTCGAGGACCAGGATTGGTGAACCCTGTCTTTAAAGAAAGTAGTTTTTCTCAATTCATAAAGAAACACTTCATCCTTCTTTTCATCACAACATTAAAATCAGCACATTTTGAAATCCATGGATGTCACTGGTCATGTAGAAGATGAAAACTAATCTGAAAACAAACTTAAGATCTCAGACAAATATAGTGGATTAATACATTGTGTCTTAGATGTAGTGGAGCAGGAGTATAAAACTGCAGGAAATGTAAATACTGAAGTGAAATACCTCTAACTTACACTCAAGTACAGTAAAAGTGCTGTTTTACTAAATATAAAAAACTGTAAGGAAAGTGTATTGAAGTGTGAAACACCCCTACACTTCATTTTGCAGATTGTCAAGATTCTGAACTCGTACACGCCTATTGATGATTTTGAGAAAAGGGTCTCGTCATCATTTGTCCGTAAAGTTCAGGTGAGCTCTGTTTCCTTGTCGTGGACCTTTGGTGTTTAAAACTGTTCTGCTCATTCATCTGCTCTTTCTTTCAGTCATCACTCCATGATCGTGAAGGATCCACACAGCTGATGCTGGATGCAGATTATCGTTTCCAGGTCACATTTCCTTTCCACTCGTCTTCACAGGCCCTGGAGCTGCTGCAGGTCCCAAACAGCCTCCATCTGGGCTTTTTAACAAGGATCTGACCTTTGACCTCTTCATCCCTGTGCTTATTTTATAGTTCAGTGTGTCTCACTATATATATAACACTTCACATCGACTTTTTCTTAAAAAAAAAATACTGAGGTCACATGTTCTCCACACTAGGATATGAAGACTTTATTTATTGTTTTGTTTTATGTTTTTACTCACAAATAGTAATATTTAAATACTGATTAAAATGTGAAGATTTTAATGGTGTTGATTGAATAAGATTCAAGTATTTTAACTCATTCACTCATAATATGTTTATACTGTAATTAAAGTAAAAATAAAAGCTATTAATTTTTTTTTTTAATGAAAATAAATTGTGCTGTGTTTTTTCTTCACCTAATGTGATTTATTTTTGATAGTTAAAGTGTTACTGGGACTCAGTGTGTAATCATTGCAAAGGTGATTACTGATGTGTATAAATAAGAATAAAAAGAAGGATGTGTCTGAAAACAAAATGATTCCAACTTTATGGGCAAAACTACAATCTATATTGAACAAAATTGCTTTTAGTTTAAGACCTAGTGCTACATTTGTGGTAGTTCCCAGTTAATTTTTTCTCTCTATTTAACCTTTCTTAACTAATTTATCACCATTTATCATAATATCATCCTCTGTATTTTGCATTTTTTCTGTGAAAATCAGGTATTTTACGCTATTCAAATTACTGTTGGTGTACTTAAATCATCATAGTGAGATTGCATATGAGAGTTATACCAAAAACAGACAAAAATGATGGAAAAAATGACTTTCAGTAAAATCCATCATTAACTGAACGCAAACCAAGTGTCTCCATTTACTGACATTGATCCAACTCCATGGGTTTTACTGGTGAATCAGTGTAGAAGATGATGGTGTTTCTATGGTAACTACAGCACCTTTGAACATCCAAATGGGTCATATCTGATGACCATGAAAAGATGCTTAACTGCATTTTACAGTTAACAGTTTACACATTTACATTTATAGTGAAATGTATTACTCATACATATATTTAGTAATACACTTCACTATATGTATAACATTATAATTTTATAATTACTCCATAGTTATATAATAAATCATTTGTGAGTATATGCAAGCACACACACACACACACATATATATATAGTGCATGTATGTGTGTGTATGTGTATACACACAAATGATGATGACTTTTAAAACCTGAGGTGTGAATGTAGCCGAACAATAACTTATATATTTTTTGCAGTTAATGTAGGGGTGAGAGGAGGAGTATTCAGTTAATTTTAATCTGCAAATTCAACACTAAATGTCACTCAATATCACATACTGACACTTTAATTACAATTATGGAACAAACAAATAAATAAATAAATAAATAAAACCTCAATTTATGTATGTTTCTCTTTATGTCCACTAGGTGGCACTGGAACAATTTAAATAGAATTTTAGTTTTTTCAAAAACCATAAAATTAGCTTCAAACCATAAACAGTTAATAAAATAGTCACTCATTTTACCATTAAAGACCGATCTGTATTTGAACCCTGTGTCATTCATTGGAGTGTATAAGGCCGTGCTGCAGACCCTCCTCCTCCTCCTCCTCCTCCTCTTCCTCATCAGGATGCGGATGCTGGACCCTCCTCCCCTGAACCTGGAGGAGCATCTTCTCTTGTGACGTCATGACAGCAGCATCAGCTGTTAGCTCCGCTTTAAGCCTTTTCGCTGCCGTTTGCTGCCTGCACAAAGGAAATATATGAGATCCCCTCTAATTCCTGAAATGGCGACACAGGAGGTACAGCTGAACGAGACCCTGGCCCACCTCAAAACGGAGTCGGAGACGCTGAAGTCGAAGCTGGAGGAGGAAAGAGCGAAGCTGCACGATGTCGAGTGTGAGTGAAAATGGAGAGGCCTCGGTTCACCCCTGCGTGTCCACTGTCACAGGACAAATAACACTCCATACCCACTGTGGCCGTGTGTGTTCATGTCTGAGGGGAAACGACGCCGATTTTACAACGGTTTGGCTTTGCAGAAACACGTTTATTGACCTGATTTAGCTTCGATTTAATGGTCGTTTGTTTCCTTCTCCATTTTACAGCCCAGTGCATCCATCCATCCTTCCATCCATCCTTCCATCCATCCTCATCTCTATGTAGTAGGGCTGTCCAATCGTGTCTCAGCTGTAAAGAAAACACTCAGAGCGTGAAAGAACACATTATTTGTATTGGATCATATTCTACAAGCTTTTCTAGCACCATTCAGACTAAAAAAAATGGTATCATTCAATGCACAGTCGCGGAAAAAAATATTAGACCACCCTC
The DNA here is from genome assembly GCA_030068375.1 of Ostorhinchus rueppellii. Lineage (NCBI taxonomy): Eukaryota > Metazoa > Chordata > Actinopteri > Kurtiformes > Apogonidae > Ostorhinchus > Ostorhinchus rueppellii. Next base: position 17,516,911 of record JAQQZY010000024.1, on the reverse strand, counting down.
GTTTTCTTCAGTTTCTTGTTCATTTTAATGTCTGGTACAACTAAAGGTACATCTGTTTGGACAAATATAATGATAACAACAAAAATATCTCATAGTAGTTTAATTTCAGAGCTGATATTTATCCATTTTGCATGTTTTCTTGATAAAAACCAAAATCACTTCAGTTCATACATCAGTATCTATGGCATTGTACTGACAAAAACAGTGCTCTTAGACATTCTATGTTTTCTTTTCTGTCTGTTTTAGTCACATGATACACACAGGAGGTAGGACTTCATTGCTTAACTATTTTTTTGGATGACTCTTGATGGTCTATTATTTTTTTCTGTGACTATATTCTTCCATATGCACAGGCCTGCTTTAATCCTTTATGATCTGTGGAATAATATCCCAGGGATGTCTGGTGTGGAAGAGTAAAATAATGTAAACCTATGTGTGTATGTGTGTGTGTGTGCAGTACATCAGGTGGCGGAGAAGGTGGAGGGGCTCGGCCAGTTTGTGATGAAGACCAGGAGAACTCTGAAAGGACACGGAAACAAAGTTCTGTGCATGGACTGGTGTAAGGACAAGAGGAGGATTGTCAGTTCCTCACAGGTCAGACACTTCCTGTTACATCCTTTTTTTCTGCCGTAATTCAAAAGGACCCAGTGTGACATTTGTGGCAGTTCCAGAATTAATTTTTCTCTATATTGCACCATCTTTAAGTGGTTTATCACCATTTATTGTGATATTATATTCTGTATTTTGTGTTTTTTTCAGTGAAAATGTGCTATTTTCCAACATTTAATTTACTAATCATGTAGATGTTCATAAAAGCTCAGAGTAACGTTGAGGATTATTATATCAATATTAGAGAAAACTGAAGAAAAGTGACTTTTTCAGCAAATTACGTAATTAATTGAACACAAATCCAGTGTGTCCATCCACTGTCATTGATCCAACTCCATGGGTTTTACTGGTGAATCAATGTTGTAGAAGATGACGGTGTTTCCATGGTAACTACAGCACCTCTGAACGTCCAAATGGGTCATATCTAATGACCATGAAAAGATGAATAACTGTATTTTAGACCAATTATTTACATGGATTAGTGGATCGACAGGGATTAAACACTTTATATCAGTAATTAGTGGATGTTTGGGTTTTTGTGGGTTAATTCAGTCTGTTTGTATCCTGAATATCACTAACTGGGTTTTTTTCTATGTGACATGTTCTAATCTCTCGGTGCAGGATGGAAAAGTGATAGTATGGGATGCATTCACCACCAATAAGGTAACTTCATTTTTCTACTCGCCATATTAGTATTTAATAAGAAAAGCTAAATAAAACACATTTTTACATTTATTTATTATAAAACAAAATGAAAAACAGTGGTAGAATGTAAACAGTGATTCAGCAGCAGAAGTGTATTTACATTTTGTAAATACTCTCTCTCATTCCTTTCTCAGATGGAAATATTGTATTTTTTGACATTTATTCCTCATTTGACAATTCTTATTTTTTATGTGAAAACCCCTCATGTTTCTTTGCGATCCTGTGTGTTAATCTACCAATAAGTATCTATTATTGTATATGTATCTAAAGTTGACCCAAAATTACATTTCTTTGTTAGTTATTAAAAGAGAATAATAGAGGATTTTGTTATATCAGTTTACAAAGGAGTGTTCTGCATATTAAAGTGACTGAATTTCTACTCATGTAGCATTTCTATTTTTACATTAAACTGGATCTGAAGACCTCTTCCATCTCTGAATGGTCTTATTGCGGAGTATAAATAATAATAGTAGCATCTAACTGAGACTAAGAGTATTCCTTATTATTTCACAAAAGGTCAAATGTAGTAATGTTTGTAACTTCGTCCATACTTACTGACAGATCTGTCAGATAATACACAGTGGCAGGCAACAGTTTAATAAAAATAACAAAATGCACAATACTGCACAGTTCAGTGAACATGTATTACTATTGCACCTGTTTCTATAATGTAGATCCGTATGGAGAGCACTCATTTTCTTTTTTATCTGAAGTATTAGCATCATTCAGGAGCAGCTACACTCACACTACTACACTCTGTGCTACTTCTAGCACCGATGTGCCTGAATTCATGTTTTGTTACCAGCGTCACAAATTAATTGCAAGCCAGCACATCAAAATCAAAATCTCTGTTAATTAGCCTGTCACGGCAATGATTTCCACATCAGAAAATCGAGTTTTAAGGACACAAATACTGTTTTAAAAGAAGGAACGGTTCATAAAAATTAAGTGTGATCACAAAAATGAGCAGCAGCACCGTTTCATCTATCATACACTGTTTATTATTTAACACCCTAAAGCTTGCTGTTCTCCTCTTATTATGTCTAATGAATTAGCTTCATCTCAGTGTGTTTCATGCCTTTTCTTTGATGTTTTAGGAGCATGCTGTGACAATGCCTTGCACCTGGGTGATGGCGTGCGCCTACGCCCCGTCCGGCTGTGCTGTAGCTTGTGGGTGCGTTTCATACTACATTTGATGTTATAAATCTGTTTTACCATCTGTTCTATTATCAGATTTTTGTGGTAAACTGGCTTTGTGTTCTGACACAGTGGCCTGGATAACAAGTGCTCAGTGTATCCTCTGTCCTTGGACAAAAATGAAAACCTGGCTGCGAAGAAGAAGTCAGTGGCCATGCACACAAACTATCTGTCTGCCTGTAGCTTCACCAACTCAGATATGCAGGTGAGATTATTTATTTATTCTTCATTCATACGTTTAATGAACAATGTCACCTATCATTATTAATACAGTATTCATAGGCTTATAGGTTTTCCTTCTTTGACTTAAAGGGGCTATATTTTGTCAAACCCACTTTTCTTAGTCTTTGGTTCATTTATTTGTGTATTTGGACCCGAATAGTTCTTAAAATTTTAATTTAAACCCTCCAGGTGCTGCAAAACTATCTTTATATTCATTTTGGCTAAAATTGAGTGGATTTCTACAACCTGTTTTAATTCCTTCTTAATTTGTTATGTTTATAACTAGTTACGTCACTACATTTGACTTTTGACGAACATTTCTCAGAGTATGACATAATTGTTTGTCAGCAGCAGTGGTTGTAGTAAAAACTGAAAATATGTCCAAACTTAAAGATGATTTCCTAAAATATTCAGTTGTTGGTTGAACGGGACAGAGCAGCACAGTCAATAACCTGGAGGGGGCGGGGCATGAAGTGCTCATGTGCATTTAAAGGGCCAGCGCTCTAAACCACCTTTCTGGTGTCATTACTCAGAAATAGGATTAAAGATGGACCTGTGGAGCTGAATTAATGAAGAATTCTGACCCAAACAGAGCATTTACAGTTTATTTAGAGCCCAGGGAAATGCATAATTGATTTTAAAAAAGCGAAATATCACTCCTTTAACATAAGCACAGACAGTTTTATCTGTGTGTTATTATTGAATGAGAGGAATCACTTCTTCCTTTATTCCAATAAAAGCACCTTCCTCACTTTGTTAATAATTCCCAGCAGCCACTTTGATGCCCCGGTCACATGATTCAGTCCATTTATAGCGGTATTGACTTTTACTGGACTTAAGGAGAACCATTTCCTCTTCTCGTGTTAAAGATCCTGACATCCAGTGGTGATGGAACATGTGCATTGTGGGATGTTGAGAGCGGGCAGCTGTTGCAGAGTTTCCATGGACACGCCGCTGACGTGCTCTGTCTGGACCTGGCCCCCTCTGAGACTGGGAATACATTTGTTTCGGGGGTGAGGACACCACCTCCTCCTCAGCTTTCACTTCTCACCACTTTAACTGTATTGAATTATTTAAAGCATTTTGTCATGCTGTGTTGTTTGTTCTTGCAGGGCTGTGATAAAAAGGCCAATGTGTGGGACATGCGTTCAGGACAGTGTATTCAGTCCTTTGAAACTCATGAATCTGACATAAATAGTGTCCGGTGAGTTACTGTTTACACGTGCCCTCATTTAATGTTATAAGGTGTCTGCACTTAAAGCATCAATATCTATATTTATGTGTGTATTTTTAATGTATATTTTTATGTGAATAATATTTTTAACCCCTTAACACCTGAATCGATTTCTAGTTGTAGAAAAAAAATTTGGACTTGCATTTTTTTTTTTCAAGTAGATAGTGTTTTGGTTGCATTTTGAAGCAGGGGGTGGGGTTTGAAGTGAATTTGTGATAATCTGCATCAAGGGGTTAAACTATTCAGTGAGTAAATTTTGTGAACCTCAGTGATGATAGATTATTCTCTTTTTTTTTTCTCATACTATCAATGTTACATCTTTAATTTGAATCAATGTTTGGCTCGTTGCCCAGCAATAATAATTGTTTTTTTTTGTTATATCTGTTGCTGTTTGGGTCTCAGTTATATTTTGTTGGGGTCATTTTATTTCTTTATTTGTTTATTTGAATGGGACAGTGCATATTAATGAACATTAAAATCATGTAAAAATGCCAGATTGGAGCACGTTGCTAATTTCCATCCGTAGTCCCAGTAACACAGAACAAATTTGGACAAACAAACATCATGAATAACACAGGCACAAACAGAGAAGAAGACATTTGGGGGATGCATATCATGGTATACACATAGATTACAGTACAGATTGGAGGACCAGTTTGTTTAAAGAAAAAGTGCATTGGAGCAGGGTCATATCTGCAGTGGTGGAGAATCCCAGCTCCATAAAGTAAAAATCCTGCTGTATATTGGTCCTACCTGTTCACTTAACACAGGTGCTTCCACTAAGTATCCCATCTACTTGGATACAGAGTTGTGCTCATCAAAATGGGCTGGTTCAGTGAAAGGTTGGAAGGACTTTTACTTTATGGAGCTGGGATTCTCCACCACTGTATATCTGCAACAAGAGCAAGAGGATTAAAGCATCTTGACTTCAGTTTATTTATAGATAACACTAAAACTCAGGTTATGGTTAGTTGTGTGTAAGTATAGAGGTGAATGTAAAGGCTAATGCCCCTGTGATCATCTGACGTCTATCTGTTTTGTTTTTTTGTTTGTTTTTAATGATGTCTATGTCTACATTATATGCATTTTTTTTTTTTTTATTAGTTTCATTTTTTAAGTCCATGGTGGATGAGTGATGTTCTAATGTTGGCTGTTTTTATGTTTTGTTCTGTCACCTGCGTAGGGACAGCAGATGAAAAGTAGTTATTTTTTACTAATTCTGGCATATTTATGTGGCTCTATTTTTTTTTATACAGCAATGTTCATGAATATACATGTTCCCTATCAAATAAACTAGAAGATAAAATAAATAATAAAATAAATAAATAAAAATCTGTATTGGTCATACTGCACTTTCCATATTGCAACACTGGAAAACACTACATTCCAGGAATAGAAATATTTCATACCAGAAGCCAGATGTTAATGTTATACTGTTCTTGTCTTGTCTTTTTCCAACAGATATTATCCAAGCGGGGATGCGTTTGCATCTGGCTCAGATGATGCGACAGTACGTAGGCAGATGTTATTTACTGATCTGATCTTAAACTGCTCTGATTCAGATCCTTTTACATTCTCTTTAAACATACTTTGAAATCTCCTGAAACTTAAAATATTTATTCTTATTCTTATTACAGTGTCGGCTCTATGACTTAAGAGCAGACAGAGAAGTGGCTATTTATTCCAAAGAGAGCATCATATTTGGGGTCTCCAGTGTTGATTTCTCTCTCAGCGGTAAGACGTGGTTTGTTCACCTGAACTTTCATCTGTTTATATAAAAGAGTTATCATTTGACACGTTTTCCACTTCTAGGGAGGCTACTGTTTGGCGGCTACAACGACTACACCATAAATGTCTGGGATGTTCTCAAAGGAACGCGGGTTTCGATTCTGTTTGGACACGAGAACCGCGTCAGCACACTGCGAGTGTCCCCTGATGGGACCGCTTTCTGCACAGGCTCCTGGGACCACACTCTGCGGGTAAGACACATCTGTTCTCTGATCTAAAAATATTTGAATCTACAGTGATGTTTGTGTTTCTGTTGGGTAAAATCTGCTATTTCTTATTTTCAGATTTGGGCCTGAAGACACAGAGTTAAAGGTGGACAGACCTATTTGAAGACACACCACCATTTCAGTTTGCTAGAGTACAATCACAGAGATAGAGACTCAGTTTCTGGTTGTACATAGGGCATATCAATAGCATTGTATATATACTGCAGTCCCACGGCCAGGGTAGATGTATTTTAGACAGTAATTAAACCAAATGGCACGCTTGTATTTGAATATAACTGAAAGAAATTGCACAGAAGTACTTATGATGTAAAATGTATATTACAGAAAATAACACTGGTAGTGAATAGCATCAGTCTAGGATAGAAGTGACACAATAAATTGATGTATTGTATGTTCCCACTTGAAGAAAATTATTTGTTTATTTATGTTTTGGGAAAAGAAGAATGCAGGTATACAGTCTGTGGAAAAATACTGCTAAAAGTAAGAGAATAGAGGTTCACAACTAGAGTTTGTTTGATGTACTTATTGAAAAAAGAGGGAAAATGATGAGAGGATGTGGTTTGTGTGTTTGAAATGCTGTTCTAGCATATTATGTCAATATTACAGGTAGTTTAATGTCTGATATGGAGAATCTTTTGCACACAGTTTGGGATTAAAAATACAAATATATGATTTATTAAAGACTGAGATGTGAAGCAAATATATATTCTTCACCCTGCGCCCAAAAAAGCCATTTCCTGTTCTTAAAAGCAACGCACCTGCCAATATTACTCCAATGTAAAAGCACATTTAAGGGTAAAACTAAAATAGATGATGGCAACTATCCATCCCATGATCTCAAACTTTGGTTTACCTCTCATATATATGTTCGTTTTCCCAGCTGTTAAAGCCATTTACTGCTCGATGTGCACATTCAGTCACTGCAGACACCCTGACCCTGTGGTCCCCCACTAGATATATAAATACCAACATATAAAACATGTTTGAATTCTTAGAATGTACTCCTTTTCGTGCAGTTGTCCAATGGCTGTAATTTCATATTTAATGTAATTATTTTATTGTAGTTTAGTGTACAGTTATACAGGACACTGTTTATCAAGATATTACAAACATAATAAACTGAGTTTTGAATATCATGACTGTTTCTTCATTCTTTACCATCAACCTGACAATGATAAAAGTTACTTGTTTGCACAGTGTTAAAAGCCCTTATCATCGTCCTTTAAGACCAACCTATATGTCCATTCATTAGAACTTTTTTCTTTAGTTGAGTACTAGTTCTTGTTGAAGGGCTAAATCTATTTATTTAACTCAAATATAGTGATTAGTGCCATTTTTCCATTATTTTACCTTTAGTATGGTATGATTTAATGTGCCTTCAATACTGTTTGCACGACATTGCTTCATTCAGTGCCCAGCTGTTTTCTGACAGAGTGTTACTTTTATCTTCCTCTGGAACTGGATAACATAGGTAAAGACCTGACACAACACATGCATGAAGACATCATTCATAAAGGTGTGTTTTGACAGATGTAGTGAACACTAACCTCAGTAAGCTAACGCTCATTTATTTCTGGGTAGCGCTTTACTTATCAACTTGATCCGCTTCTTCTACCCTTTATCATCACATGTAGCAGATTGTGACATACACACCTGGTCAAAGTTTTAAGACCAGTTAAAGAATTGCATGAATTTACATTTTGCACTGTTGGATCTTGAAAATATTCAAAGTAGAGTTTCAAAATGCAAAGAGAAGAAATGGGAGTGAGACGGGAAAAAAAAGAACAATTTCAGCAAGCAGTTTATTGGAAAACAATTAAACTGAAATAGGCTGTTCATCAGCCGATCAAACGTTTAACACCACAGCCTTACAAAGCCAAAATCTGTGCAAAAAATATGGATTAAACATAATTTTCTGTCAGGTATTCATGCTGTCACGACCTCCTGATGGCAAAGGGAAAAACGCTTTCTCTCTGAACAGAACTGCATAAGCAAAGTCTCTGGCAATGCACCATGGCTGCTGAGGTTGGATGCAGTAAAACACTCATTTTGAATTCCATAAAAGATTCTGAGGGTTATGGAACAAAGAAGTCAAGTGCCAGACCCAAAAAAATTTCAGTAGCACTGAGCGGGAGGATCCGATTGACTGTCTGTCATGACATGGGACGATCCTTGACTCAGATTAAGGCTATTTTTGGTGCTGACTGCAGCCCAGTACCCATCAGACAGCATCTCCCAGAGATGGGCTTTAG
>JAQQZY010000024.1:17434153-17464031 GCA_030068375.1 Ostorhinchus rueppellii | reverse complement strand
TATCTATCTATCTATCTATCTATCTATCTATCTATCTATCTATCTATCTATCTATCTATCTATCTATCTATCTTGAATACTACATGTATATCTGTTTTTATCTAGAGTGCAGTATTAAAAACGTCAAATGCTCAGACACAGTCACTGAAATGCCATCCACTTTCGGTGCCTGGATGTCAGATGCCTCCCAGCTGGATGACGGTCGATTCTGGATGGCCGAGCATTTTTCAGGTTACTTAACAACAGTTTACATTTTCTCACATAAATTTTTGCAGATTTTTTTTTTTTTTACAGACTAACACTGTCATGTTTCTTTAGGTCGAGTATTGATGGAGTACAACAACATTTCAGAATTTCAGATGTCAAGTTCTAAAATTATAGACATCCAGAGGTTTTTCCAGGGATGTGGTCATGTTGTTTATGTAGGAAATTTCTATTTTCACAACGCAGGAACAAACAAACTCATAAAGTAAGTGTGACATAAGGTTTTCTATGACTTATAATTTGTGGCCATAACTGACCCTGATCAATGTTGTGATTGTACAGATTGAACCTGACCACGAGGAGGGCAAAAACCCTGATCATGGAAAACAGCAGATATCATAACCTCGCTTATCTTTTCCAAAACTCCAAGACCTACTTTAAGTTTGCAGTGGATGAAAATGGACTGTGGGTCATCTTCGCTTCAGACACAGATGATAAACTGATGGTTGCAAAGTTGAACCAAAAGACCTTCTCTGTGGAGTCTCTCATCGACGTCGCCTATCCTACAGCGAAAGCAGGCAATGCTTTTATTGTATGTGGGGTGCTTTATGTCACAGATGCCAGAGACAGAAGAGTAACATACACCTTTGACTTACAGAAGGAAAGTGCACTTAATGTAACTTTTGACTTACGAGCAGCTAACGGCACCTTGGCCATGATGTCCTATTACCCCAACAAGAAGCGTTTGTATATGTGGGACAACCGCAATGTGAAAACATGCAAAGTCAAACTCAAACATGGCTGAAAATAATCACAAACCTTGTCAAGTTGGTTTTATGTAAAATTTTTAGTTAGCTCATTTTTATACAGGATGACATGCTTTATTTGTGCATCATGGGTTTTTATTGGAGATATTTGTTTTGGACAAAAATAAAAGTATTGAATGTTTCCTCATGTAATGAAAGTTCAAGGCTGTTTGGATTCATGTAATAAAACATTGTTATCAATAAATGTTTTACCAACTATAAGACTAAATGGATATTACATGATTGGCCTCCAAATATTTATATTTACAGATTAAGTGCCCAGTGTATGGTCCCTCACAATCTGGAAACCACCGAGAGGATGAAATGTCTGTATTATGGTTACTTTTGACACACAGCAGAAGTGCTTCTATTGAAGACAATACATGTTTACATTTAGTCAAAGTCCTGAGAGCAGAGGCTGAACCTTCTAGTAATGCTGTGACTTTAGTTTTTAGAAAACCAGCTTTTCAAAGTACTCATGCAGGTTTTGTTTAACCATTGAAGCTCTAAACAGCTACCAGCAACCCAAACTATGTGCTGATCCAAAATGTTTGATGACTATTGAAGTACTAATCCTATCAATACATTTACATAATTCAGGTGAAAAGCAGTTTCCCAGCTTTTCAGTGGCATCAGATATGACCTATTTGAATGTTCAGAGCGCTCATAGCGTAAAGGGAAACACGTCGTATTGTTCAACACTGAGTCACCTATAAAACCGATATAGTTTGTCACAGACATTCAACATTCATTATTTGTTTAACTTTTAATTCAGTTGCCTTCATTTTGATATAATAACCTAAATTTACTCTAAGCCTATATGAAAATCACAGAAAAATTAAAATATTTTGATAAATGGGGATGAAAAAGTTAAATGTAAGGAAGAATCCATTTAAAAGTAGCTGCAAAAATACTCTTTAAGGGTTAAGGAAGCTTTGCCTGTTACCTTAATGGTACACTTTGAAACAGACAGTTCAATGTCTAGATAATGGTGCTTAGCTGGATCTTTTATGTTCAGTGCACCTGACCAATGAAAGAGAGAGAAAAATCAGATAGAAGTCAGAGAGAAAGAGATAGGCTGAAATCTGGGTCTTTAGGTCATATGGCTGTGCTCAAAGGTAAAAGGTATTGGGTTAGTAGGAATGAGGTCTTAATGATATTTATGATGTTTATGTTTTGTTTAATGAGTTTCAACATGGATTCCATTCTTCTGAACAGTTTTATCCTTGGGAGGATCTCTGGGGCCTACATCCCAGCAACATGCCAGATGACGGTGCCAGTTCATCTCATGGCTAACATGTAGAGACAAACTAGCTATTACTCCCAACTATATGACATTTGAAAAAGTTGGGCTGTGTCCGAAATCACTCACTTATTCACTACTCCCTATTCACTATGTAGGGGATTCTATGTAGTGGACTATACAGTGAACTCATCAATCAAAATGGAAAACGGTTTCGGATACTACTTCACCGCACAGTTAATTACGTCATTACTGTCGCACAATTCAAACGTGCCAATAATGCTGTTTAATAATGCTGTGCCGCAATGCATTATGGGATATATTGGACCGTCTAGTGACCATCGGTTGTCCACTACATTTCGCGGTGAATTGTGGGATACATTAAGTGCACTATATAGGGAACATCAATGCTCACTAAGCATTCGGACACCACTACAAAATGGAGTAGTGAGTGATTTCGGACACAGCAAAGCTAGGGCAGCAAAGTAGTTATGCTAAATAAAACGAGCAACAAAATCAGCAAAAAATGATGTTACTGACAACGTACAATCTTCCCAAAATGCTACTTGGCTGGGTTTACTCCAAAATATTACAAATATTGTAATCATTCCTTATTTTCTAGATTGTAGAAGAGTGAGCTTAACACAATAGACAAGTGTAGTTTTTTGTCATTTTTGGTTTAAATCTATAACAATACAAAATATATATAAAAATGTGTCATGTAAGTCATTTAAAAATAATATGTAAATACTGTTTATAAAGTCAATATTAAATGTTTAATGGCAGAAGTGAGATACAACAAAGTACAAATACTTCATTATTGTACTAAAAACTTTGAGTTTTCTCTAATATATCTACTTTACATGTGTTCATAGTTCAGGTTTGTTTGTTTGGGTTTTTTTGCTTATACTAACTACTCTTTAACACAAATATCCATGCTTTTTACTACTTTTTTTGGGTGGTATTTTCCACTATCTGGTTTTGATGCATTAGTGTAAAATCGATCATTTCTGTTTTACATAATCACCGCCTCCAAACGACTATTTAGAGTCTCTTCTTTTTCACTTTTTCTACAGTACGGGAGTAAAGAATCAGTAGGTCCACTTTCACCAAACTTTTTTTTTTTTTTTTACTGTTATTTAAAGGAATAAATGCGGTGCATCTGTTTTAGCCGAAATGACCGAAACGCACCATCATGTGCTGTCGATATTGTAGAAAACGATGATCACGTAAACGCATCAGCAGTCACACCGGTTCCTCGAGTAGGGTTGAATCAGATCTCCATGTACCTGGATGGGTGTGACTCGCCTAAAGTACAGCACAGGCCTCCATTTTATTTTCCCCGCTCACATTGTTGAGATCAATGGTGTTAGCCACTGTACCCGGAGGGGGGCTAGCTGGCTAGCTGTTGGTTTAACCGACCTACTTCATAACACCAGGCGTTATATCACTTCAGGTCGTGTCCCACCTGGGAAAAAGCGGCCTGGACGACCCAACATTTCATAGTTTATGGTAGAGGTACTCTGACATTAGTATGACACACTGACCTATCACACTGAAAGAAAAGAGCGTTAGCTGCTGCAGTGACTTAGCATATTTAGTTTTTTAAAAGGGGGGCTGTCAAGAGAGGACTGGTTTTCACCGTGCCCAGTGAGTAACATTAACCGTTTACTTACATTTATCTTAGGTTGCCGCTGTTTGCTAGACCTTAACCATGCATTTATCTAGCAACTTAGCTAATTAATGCTACTTGTCGTTTCCAGTGCTGCAAGGTTAAATCATTCAGATTAACCACCGTATACCATTAGCCTGTCCTGTCAGGTTTGTCATTTTCACCAACTGTAACGCTAGGTGGCTCTGGTTTGGGCCTAAGCTTAGTCAGCTAACAGTAACATATTTACCTCACCTAGTTTGTGGTTTAGGGTTAGGGTTAGTTGGCCAAGGCTCTTCAGCGGCAGTATCTCCGTTATTTCTCAGACTATACTCGTCCGAGCTGTCATGGGCTGTTGACAGCAGCAGTGAATGCCTTGTTCTGCTAAAGCTAACAGTGACGTTGAGTTACGAGATATTTAGCACTGACCGGCCTGCCCCATTTAGCCGGATTCTCTTGACCCAGTACACATTGATACATTTTTGTGTTTGTTTGTTTTTTAATTTGATTTCAGGATTTTTGAGCCAAAAGAAGAAGGGATGTCCTGTACATGCACCTCGGCTGCAAGGTTGTTGCTAAATACTGCCAATAGAGGTAAGAAAGGAATAGTGGGTTTTTTGCCAGCTGGCTAAAGCTAGGTTACATGACATTGTGCTTTGGTTCGTAAAGTAGGTCTCCACTTAACCCAGATCACCGGTGTTTGTTTTGACAGTAATGAAGTGTCAGCAGCAGGTGGAAATTGCGTTTACGGGGTCGTTACGTTAGTTATAAATATACGTTTATTCCAAATTGCCTTTATAAACTAGTACATTTGTCGTTTTACAATGTAAACACTACGACACATATAATGCTGAAAAACTAATTCTGTCCCATATTTGGCTGAGCTATTTTTTTGACACAGGCTTTCTGTAAACTGCATAGCACTCAGCTAGGTTTGGAGACAAATTATATAACAGCTAAACGATACATAACACCACACGAAACAAACGCCCCACGCCCACATTATATACCAGAGCTGTGTGGTAACACCAAAACTCCAACACAACATTTATGTAATTGTATATCAAATTCAAAATATGTAACTCTATATCATTATTTAGTTAATAAGTGGTTCTTGTTGAATTATAAAGTCAAGACATACCAGTTGATTACTCATATCTAAGTATTTTGTCCTTTTAGGTAAAGCCATTTCAGTTTTTACTTAAGCTTGTAAAAACAGAAGATGTATACAACGTCACAAATTAACACTTTTTAATACAAAACCTTTGATTAAAATTTTAAAAGCACAACTGGTTGAAATGGCACAACAAATATAAATTAATTCAAGATTGAATATAATAATTGTAAGTGGTGTTTGTTTTGAGGACTGGACTATGTTAAACAGCCTTATTTTTTGGTGTGTGTCAGCCTCCTCATATCCAAACATATCCATGCGACACAAGTAGGCCGTCTTCTAGGTTTGAGCTTCTCATTTTTCAATGGCTGATTGAAGGCCATATCCAGTTCTCCACATTTGTTTATGTGGCCTTCATACAAATTTAAGCCTGCATTCAGGCCAAGTAGGTAAACAGAAAGAGAGAAAATATTTTCTTTTAACAAGTATGTCTAGGAATTGATGGAATAAACTATGGCAAATAATATGAAAAGGCTTATTGTTTACCACAGCCTGTTTGCTCTGATTATAAATTTTTTTTGCTTTTGTTTTTTTTTCTCTGATCTGTTAGAAACTAATAATGTCTAACTAACAACATTTCCACTATCCATTATTCTGGGATTTATTGTAATTACCATTTAATAATTAATATCCTTTAATACTTGTTAAAAAATAATTGATTTCTAAAAGCTCAAGGTGATATTTTCTGAGGTTTTTGTTAAATTAATAGTTTAAAAACGCAGACATCTGCTTCACTAACATTTGTGACCAAGAACTGAAGGAGTTCATCATATGAACTGATTCTGTCAGTTGTTAGTAACTATTGGATTGCTTTATTTGTCACCTAGAGTAGTGACCTTGGTTTAACCCCATCATAAATTACATTGCTGTTTTATAGAGTTTAAAAGGTTGTGGTGTTTGTTGTTGTTTTTGCAGGATTATCATGCTCCCGCATTCAGTTGTTTTCACTGAGTCGTCAGGGGTCTCGAGAATCCCATTTACTTCCTCGGGTGCGGGTGAGATCGTTTTCAGAGACAGCTATTTGCTATGCCTCTAAAGATGGGACGACAAAGGACAGTGGCAGTGATGGTGGAAAGGTAAATCTCTTTTGTGGTAAATCTCAATTTGTTTTTGTTGTATCCTTCAATGACTTGAATTTTAGAGTTGCAGTTTAACAAGTGCTGACTCATTATGTTTACATAGAAAAGCATCAGTGAGGGGAAGAGACTCTCTGGCTCTGGAGGATCCGGCAAAGGAGGAAGTCAACTCCGCTGCCCTAAATGTGGAGATCCCTGTACACATGTAGAGACCTTTGTATGTGAGTACACATAAAGATGAAATTTACTGGGATTGTAGTAGTAGAAAATGAAAATGAGGAGCACTGGTTTAGTGAAATAAGTGTCTGAGTTAAAGAGCAGATCTCTCACAAATCAGAAAATAAGATTAGGAGAATTTGCCTACCCCATAAGACAATAAATATGTGAAAGCATTAAAATGATCTAGAAGGATGTCTTTCAGACTTGAATGCCCAGAAGTGAACTGCAAACTTATTTTGTTATAAATCTATTAAAATTATATATTCCTTGTACTTAAAATATTTAATTATTATCCCTTGTTTTTCCAACAGCATCAACACGATTTGTCAAATGTGAGAAGTGCCATCACTTTTTTGTGGTTCTGTCTGAAACTGACTCTAAGAAGGGGCTAAACAAAGAGCCAGAATCAGCTGCAGAGGCTGTGAAACTGGCATTTGCACAGAAACCTCCCCCTCCCCCTAAGAAGGTGAGAACAAAAAAACACAGCTGTCCCAACACGGTATTAAATGTCCTTCCTACATATGGTGATTTTTGTCATATGTTTGTCTTTTGTTAACTTTAACTTGTTTTTGTTTCAGATATATGCTTACCTCGACAAGTATGTTGTTGGACAGTCATATGCAAAGAAGGTGTTAGCAGTTGCAGTGTACAATCACTACAAGCGCATCTATAACAACATCCCTGCTGGCAGCCGACAGCAGGTGGAGGTGGAGAAACAGCCCTCTTTAACACCGCGAGGTCAGTTTTGCATCAAGTGACTTCAGTCTGTAATGATGAGATTTATTGTAATTACTTTAAGGGTATAATTTGGTTCCCATTGGTCATTTGGGTTAATCAGGTTACACTTTGTCTGAAGTTAACCCAAACAAAACCAATTGCAAGTTATAATATATAGCAGAGAAAATAAAGAGAAGGGTTCTTGTGGAAATGTGTAACTTTTCAACGGCTGTATCAGTTTTGCATTCCAGTATTTTAGTCAAACTTAGATGTACCATTTATAGTCGTGTCAGTTAAGAATTAGACTGCCCTCTGTGTGTATAATGTTTGCAGTAGAGTCATGAACATATTTTTATACTTTTTAAATGTATTTTTATATCTTAAATAATGTTTAAAGTAAATTGTTAAAATAAAATAAGAGTGACTGGACCATTAAGTCTGCTTTACAAAGTCATTTATGGTTGAGTAGAGGTTTCCAAAATCAAGAGCCATCTGTTCAGCAAAACATAATCAGCTTAGCTTTGAGATTGAGTGTAGCCTTGAATCCTACCTGGTCTTAAATAATCTGTATTATTTGGCATTTGTTCAATTATGATCTCACACAGTTGTCTATAGTTTTTTGCAGGACTGTATTGATAATATAGTAAAGGTAATGATTATATTGATTTGAGTAATTTCATCCTCTTCCTGTAGAGCTAGAGATGAGAAGACGAGAGGATGAATACAGATTCACAAGTAAGTGATTGGTTCTCCTCACTGTTTCCTTTGTAAGTGGTGACTTTTGACATCACAAAATGTAAACAGTATTTTCTGACTTTTCTTAAAGTTGCACAAATGCCAAAATGTACAGACTTCTGTGGTTTCTCAGTGTCACCTTTTTCAAATGTCTCAGAAATGGTTTTATTGTATTATAGGGATGTTTGTGAATTACAAAGGCTCATTCACAGAAGTGTTGGCTTCTGAGTCTGGTTTCACCAGCTCTATTTGTAAAGTGTCATGAGATAACTTTGTTATGATTTGGCGCTATATAAATCAATTTTGATTTGATAAAACTTGTGATGGATACCAGATGATGCAGAATATATTTAAAGAAATACACCATTTCTATACCAGTGCTTGGTTATTTTCTTCACCACTTGGAGAGGTGAGCCAGACAAACTCAGCAAGTACATTATGAATTGTAAATCCTTGTGTAAACAGATAACAGGCCCACTGATGGCCCACTGACCCACATGCTCCAGCTCTCTTCATTGCTACTGATTAAGTCAGGCTTATTTTTAGTCTGGACTGTGTACTCCCACCCCCTTGAAATTTTGACAAATACACTATCATTGTGTAGCCACAGAGTTCAGACCTACTGATGCATATGAAAGTCTATAGTTATTTCTCTAAGTTGCATTGTTGAATTCACGCCCTGCTGTTCCTCATCAGTCACAAAGCTAACTGTACAGGGGATTTGTTGTTTCAGAGCTTCTGCAGATTGCAGGGATCAGTCCTCATGGAAATGCACTGGGAGCATCCATGCAACAACAGGCGAGCCAGCAGGCACCTCAGGAGAGGAGGGGCGGTGAGGTTCTGGACTCCACACATGCTGACATTAAACTGGAGAAAAGTAACATCATACTTCTGGGACCAACTGGTTCTGGTAAGTGTTCTGTCCAAAATGTGTTTATTACATCTGATGGGACTTTATTTGATTAGATCTGTTGTGGCTAATTTTATCCTGGTTCTTCTCATTTGTTTCAGGGAAAACATTGTTGGCACAGACGCTGGCACGATGTCTGGATGTTCCATTTGCCATTTGTGATTGCACAACACTAACTCAAGCTGGATATGTGGGTGAAGACATCGAGTCAGTTATCGCCAAACTGCTGCAAGATGCAAACTACTCAGTGGAAAAGGCCCAACAAGGTGGGCAGACAGACTGAATTTAACAGTAGAAGAGCCTCCAGGTTGAACATATATGCTACATATTTGGTTTATTGATTAATACAAGAATGCAAAGTGCAATGCCAATAATTTCCATAAATATGGGTATGTTAATTATGAATTGTTAGTGGATGAATAATTATCATATAATTCATACAAATAATTTACTTTATCTGTAAAATTTCATGCCACCATTATTGTACAAGTCTGCCTTTAATAGAAAGAAAGATTTAACATGCCTTTTATGGAAGGACAATTACTCAAAACTAAAGATTTTACAAGATTTGAAGTATAAGTATTAAAGATGAAGGGAGTGCAGCAGGTTAAAAATCAAATCTAAAACAGCGGAAATAGAGGTGGATTGACATTTCTGTTAATTTCATTAAAACATTTGTATACCTGTGAATGGGGATGATTATCATGATTATGCAAAATAATTGCATTTGGCTTCAGTTATTGCAATAAGGCCATTATGTCATGATTGTGAAAAGCCTAACAATGAATGCTAGTTATCATTATCCTTATGTCATACATTTTTACATCTTATCTCTACAAATATTTACATAATGTAACAAATTTTTTGTAAACATTTATATCGACAAAATATGAACTGGTAAAGTGACTAAAACTTGGGATTATGTGAAGCTGATTTTGTAAAAAGATCAAGCTGTCAGATGTAACACTGCACAGTTGTGAATACAATACATTAGCTATCTTTGAATGGATCCATAGATGTATGTCTGTATGAATGTAATGACTCATGTTTAATATTGGCAAAACCACACAATAGTGAAAACGGTCCCAAGTTACCATCCAAATAAACATTAACACATCAGTAGTTATCAAAGTCTATCAAATTGTGTTGAAAGTGTGGAAAACCTTTCTTTAACATAAATTACAGTATTATTTTTGGTTTGAATTTTCAGAATAAATTATATCCTCACAATATTTTCCTTAGGAATGTGTTTTTGGCACGACCAGATTACTGAAAGCACCAGAGAAGTAAAAAACAGTTCCAGACTTGTATTGGCAGAAATAAACAGTGGTTTAATCATTGTTAGTCTAAAATTGTTACTATTGCTCTGACACTTAACTAGTTTTGAATATTTACTCACTACAGCGTTTGCTGACACAGACAGTTTCAGATAATGGTCAGTAGCTGAACTTAAACTGCTGCTGTTCTTGTTACTCTGCTTCTTGTACAGGCATTGTGTTTCTGGATGAAGTGGATAAGATTGGCAGTGTGCCTGGAATTCATCAGCTAAGGGATGTAGGTGGAGAAGGAGTCCAGCAGGTCAGTGTTTGACCTTTATTAAACTCTTAGCCATTTGTTTTAAGGGAATTACAATTTCAGATTGTGACGTAAGCTGCAGGCGTCCCCTGTATCCAGTTGCATTTGGTCTTTTATCCCAAATTGTTTGACCGGTTGTGTCTCTCTTAGGGGCTACTGAAACTCTTGGAGGGGACAATTGTCAACGTTCCTGAGAAAAACTCCAGGAAACTCAGAGGCGAAACGGTGCAAGTAGACACCACAAATATCCTCTTTGTGGCATCTGGTGCCTTCAATGGACTGGACAGAATTATCAGCAGAAGAAAGAACGAAAAGGTAATTTTTTTTCATTTGTTTTTTTTTAGGGTTTTTTTTGGGGGGGGGGGTTTAAGCACAGATTACATGCACATGATTATCATCTCTTGTCATTCCTGCCTCTAACTGTTTTTTTTAATTCTTCAGTATTTGGGTTTTGGAACACCCTCTAACCTGGGCAAAGGGCGACGTGCAGCAGCTGCTGCAGACTTGGCAAACACCAGTGGAGAGACTGACACGGTGGCAGAGATTGAAGAGAAAGATCGGCTTCTGAAACATGTTGAAGCCAGAGACCTGATTGAGTTTGGAATGATCCCAGAGTTTGTGGGTCGTCTTCCTGTGGTCGTTCCTCTGCACAGCCTGGATGAAGACACACTAGTCCGAATCTTGACTGAACCACGTAATGCTGTGGTGCCTCAATACCAGGCGCTGTTCAGCATGGACAAAGTATGTACACTGATTTGTAGACTTCAGAAGAATAGATACAGAACATATTTCCTTCAAATGTACAAATACCATGTTTCAGCAACACCAAATACATTTTTAGATGTATTTTCATTTTTTCTTTCAGTGTGAACTCAATATGACTCAAGATGCCTTGAGGGCCATAGCTAGGATGGCCCTGGAGAGAAAAACTGGTGCTCGTGGCCTCAGATCTATTATGGTATGTCGTCATTTCATTTTATAGAAAAAAATGTTATAAGAATTGGTTTTATTGAAATAAAATCAATTACCAACTACACCTTGCAAGATGTAGTTTTCACAGTATAAGACCTTTGTCCTGGTATGTAGGTGCCATCAGATAGAAGAGATAAGAAGAAATATTCACATGCACATAATGGTAATAATAATAATAAAAACTACAAGCAGTTTTAAGGCCCTCGCCTCCCCACACAACCGGCAAGTCCACCCAACATTGAGAGGATACCATATCGTGCACTTGATTTGACATTATGTGAGACACGCACACTTTTCTACTTCTGAAATTGGCCACTTCATTGCGAGCTCCTTGTCCTACCATGGGCTACGTCTGTACCAAGTTTAATTTTTGTACGTGGAAAAAAGTTTGGGGTTGGCTCCCATTTCTATAAAGTATTTTCATATTTTGAGGGGGTATGGCTGAGTCATTTTTAAAATATTATTAAAATTCTTCCTCCTGAAAAAATCTACTTTTCCACAGTGTAATTTTCAGTCTGTGTACCATTAATGTAACACAAAGAATTTTTCATCAGTTGCGTCTTTGTGGCAAAACTCCATTCATTTCAATGGCACAGTTTTGGTGTTGTCATGGTAACATGATTGTAAATAGGGGTGTATCTTCATTGGCTTTTTGGTTCAGTTTGGCGTGAGGGATGTGTGTACCAAATTTCTTTTGACTGTCAAAAAAACCCAAATCACTCCTATTCAAAAACTGTAGGGGGTATGAGAGAGTCATTTTAGGATCCAACTATAAAAGTTACAGATCCTCGTATTCAGGTCATTATTCTGCACAAATGTTACAGTGGGTCCATCTCAATATGACACTATTTGCAAGATACACACACTTTTATACTTCTGAAAATGGTCACTTGTGAGATCATCGCAGCCATGCCCAACATTTGATCAAAAATGTATGTGATAACTTTTGATCACACATGAGTATAGGTGATTTTTGGATTGGATGAAAATCCTAGAAGGAGTTGGTGAAAGTATAAGGAGTGGGATTTTAGAGGTCCACTTTTCCATCCAATATATCCGACTTCCTGTTGGGTTTAGGGTGGGGCCATAATGTAATTTTTTACTTGTCTTTCCATGGGCTATGTCTGTACCAAGTTTCATGTTTGTACATAGAAAAAAATTGGGGGAGGGCTCCTATTGGTGTAATGTATTTTGATTTTTAGGGGGCGTGGCCAAGACATTTTGCAATATGTTTTACTTGGCAACTTCAAATAATATAACTTTTTGCTGGCTTGAATTTTTTTGATCAAATGAAATGGACCTTTTGTGAACGTTGAAGAGGCGAAATTTGGGATCAAAGCAGCAAAAGAAAAATAACCAATGCGAATTTGATAGGCCCTCACTGGCCTTTGCCTGGTGTTTTCGGGCATAATAATAATGATAATGATGATAATGATGATAATAATAATAATAATAATAATAATAATAATAATAATAATAATAATAATAATAATAATAAAAAATGCATGAATAAAAAAAACAGAGCAAAATTTGTGACGTTAATTTCAAAATGTATGGAGCATAAAGTTATTTAGAAGAGAGAATGCGTGAGGATATAAAACAAAAAATATACAATAAACAGAATCCCTGCTCATATTAAAAATAAAAACAACTGTATATTTATCCGTTATGTTCTATATATGAACAATTCATACAATGACCCGCATCTCTTCTATGTTGTACAGGAAAAACTTCTACTGGAGCCCATGTTCGAGGTGCCTCACTCAGACATCATGGCTGTTGAGCTGAACAAGGATGTTGTCCACGGAAAATCAGAGCCCAGATACATCAGGTGAGCAATAAAGTGTCAAGACTTTGTCAGCCAGAGGAGTATTCCATATGACAAATGGGAAGAATGATGGGTATTTTATCAGATTTTCTGTCTCGTTGTGGATAATGGTTAACAGCACATCTGAAAAACATCAGACGGAAAAGCAAATGTGTTGTCATTTTTTATTATTATTTTCTTTGGTCCTTCCATGAATGATTTGGATATTTCAGTTACGTTGACCACTCGGAACAGCATGATTTGCTGTTCACGACTATAATCAGTGACGTAGTTATTCTCACATCAGGTACTTGTTGACGGATTAACAGCTAATACTAGTGTTGGGTGAAGTGAGTACATCCTTGGACCACAGTACTCTTTTCATCATAGGAGTGAGACCACTCAGTATAAGTTTGATTGCGCTACACAAAATAGGACTCAGTATGAGCTCACAGCAGCTTTGTAAGGTAACATGAGGTTGCTCAGCTTGTAAACTTTAAATATCAGTTTGATTTGTGTCAAAGCTGGACAGTTAGTCAGTTTATTTCACTAGGGTTTTTGTTCTCCTAGGGAATCTTGCAGCTTTGGTGGAGACCATATCAGTCTTTTGTTTGTAACTCGAGTGTTTTATGTGAAACAGATCTTTGTGGGGTATTCCTAAATAAAGCAAATAATTAAATGTAATTACGAGCAGTATGCAACTACTTGATAGTGATTTATGCTCCTGACACACAGCAAAGTAAAAGTTCCTGCTTTTTTGCATTAAATAATCGTCACAAGTGAAAATAACAACATGGAACAATTTTATCAGCTATATTGTGTATTTTTATGGGAAGTCCGTTCCCTCTATGAAACTCCTGTCCCCTACAGAGGCCAAAAACCTATTACTCTGTTGTGTATTTAGAAGGTTTTGTCCATATCACAATGTCCTCTTCCTTTGACACTTGTCTCTTCTCAAAATAAGACAGTTTTATACACACTGCTTAACATGCCATTGGTCACTAGGATTCTTGCTTGACAAACTTAGTCACTAAAACCTCCATTCCTCACACACACGTTATGAAAGAAGGGAAGTGATGATGTGTCATTGTGTCGTCTGTCATGTCCCATCATCCACAACACGGAAAGAATTTGCCTCTGCAATAAGCCCAATATAACACGGTGACCAATAACAGACATAAGCATCATGTCCTGAAGGCAGACCCAGATGAATAAATATGAAGCCGTGAGTGTCTGATGTCGTTTGCTGTGAAACCTGAGCTCTGGTGTCCATTTGCATTTCAGAGCTCCAGCCAAGGAGTCTGCAGAGGAGGAATACGACTCAGGCATCGAAGAGGAGAACTGGCCACGGCAGGCGGACGCTGCTAACAACTGAATCATGTCACTCATTTCACAAAGTCCTGAGAGCAGTACTGTCTGAAATCATTGGATTATCGTGACAGCGTCTCTGGGTTTTGATTCTAACCCCTGACATAAGCTGTGGCAGAAGTAGTTAAGGTAATGAAGGCTCCTGGATGTCACCCAAGAGCGTTTTTTATTGAACAAGTGATGAGAGTGTAACAACCTTTGGTCCTGTGCATCTGATGTTAATTTTCTAGCGGTGCACTCACAGGGTGGACCTTTCTAAAATATTCAATCTCTGGGGATTGTTAACATTTTATCTATATAAAGATAATGCAATTTTATTCATAAAAAGATTTGTAGCTAGACGTTTTTGTTTGCTCTTTTTGTGGTGATGGGCTCTGGCAGTGAGGGAAGCAAAGAAAATTATGGGATCATACTGTACACTTGAAAACGACGGAAGTTAAGAAAGTGTAGATGTGATATTACCAAGTTAATTAATGCCTTATATCATAAGGGCATGATATTCCATGAGCGCATCAATATTTTGATGTTTTCTTCTTTATCACCATTGTAATAATGGTGTCCACATGAAAAATGGGCTGTAAATGTTGAGCTACACTGCTTGGGTAGCATTTGTAAAGCAGTTTGTATGACATGACTTTAATTAGGAGAACATATTGTGAAGCGAAATGCACCAGCACACTAAACAGAGCAGGTAAAATAAATAGTGACCTTTTTAACACAGCCACAATGGTTATTTTTGTCAGTGTTTTGCTCCTTCCAGCCCAGTCTTTAGGGAATGTATATGTGTTTACCATCAAACCTCAATCACAGGAGTCGGTCAAATGGCTTCTTCACACAGCAGGATTAACAGGTTAGAAAAGTGACTTTTAAGTGTTAATAAAATACTGTACTTTTTTGGAGTTTTGTGTTTTGTTACTTACATCCCAACGATCGTGACTGAATCAAAGCAGGTGTTGGATGTGCACATTCAGATCAGTGTCAGATGGATAATCTCTCAGTGAGATGACTACCGCTCTGTGTCCGTTTAGGGAAATACCACCCTCGGGTATTATTATTTTTTTTGTACGTTCCCCAGCATTGGAAACTTGCCTCACCCTTTAGTGATGTAGTAACATGTTACTAAATGGTACCTGACTTCACATGTCTGTAATCAAGCCTTTACCTAAATGCTCTCTTAACTGAACCACGCTGCTGTACCCTCAAAATGCTGTTTGTGCTACAAAACGAGATTAAACCAGATCTGTTCTCCTTTCGCTTTAAGTTTCCTTTTCTTTCAGTAAATTTTCAAAACTACTTCTTTTCTTCTTCTGTTTTCAGAGGTCTGTTACAGAACTTGTAAACCCCTCAAGTTTGTGAATCAGTTTATTGTAATTGTTTAAAATATATAAATAAAATGTATATCTCTGTACAGAATTCTAATCCTTTATTGCCTCTAAAACAACACAAAAGTTACTGTCTTTACCAAAATACTGTCTAGTAATTAACCAATGCGGGTGAGACATTTAACTCGAGGAATCAGTGCAACAAGAAATTAACACACCGTCACCTTTATGTAATCATCAGCTAATCTGTGGAAAGCATTGTGCTGTTGTTTCCCAATACCTCAGCATTTCTCTAATCCTCCTTCACGTCCACCGTGAAAGTCACACGGTCTGAAATGAGGCTTTAACTTTGAATGAAGATGCATCTGCAGTTATGAAGCGCATACAAAACTGGAAAATTATCCTATATATTAAACTGTTAATGTAATCGTAAAATATGAAAGAAATGTGAAAATATAGAGCATTAATGGATTTTTTAAAAGTGTATTAGTATTATATGTAGACATTTATTGTGTTTTTTTTGTATTTACTTTTTATGTTTTTGTATGTGGGGTGTTAAGATTGCAAAAGATGTCTGAAGTGTTATTGGTAAACAACTCCACAGATGATGTCAGAGGCTTAGTGATGAGAAGATTTGTCACGTACCATACGATAATGATGTCTGTACTTTACTCCACACACCTGTCAGTCCCTCACGTAACCGCAGACCTGGAGAAGACGACCTGACAGGCGTAAGTGACCGAGCAGCTGAATGGAAACAAAGCATTTGGCTGGAAACTGGATATCTCAGGATCTTTTCTCTGTTGCAGGTTATTTGTTGCTATGATGAACACACTGGAGGACATCCCATTTCAGACTCCACTGGGTGCACTGCAGGAGGAAGTGCAGCTGGTCACAGATCCAGGAATCCTCATTCCGGACTGCAAACAGATTCTACAAGAAACCGAGGTCACATACAAAGGAACAGCCTTATTTTATTTTTTCCATCTGTTCATTAGCAGTGATTAGTTTGATTCCACAGTTTATAGATGTTACTTGTTTCTTTGTTTTGCATTTTGCATTCAAAAAGTTTTTATGACTTACAGTGCTTAACAAATGTATTAGGACACCTGTCATGAAAACAAATAACTTCATAGTATATCAAAAACTTGTTGCAAATTAATAGTTTCATTGTTACTCATTAACCCTAGAACACTTTTGCTATAAAAAGTAACACCATCACTATCACCGGGTGATTTTTACCCAAATATACCCAACAAAAAGTACTTGTCAAAAAAAAATAGGTCAAAATGTGACAACACATGACAAATTACAGTGGTTTTCTTTTATTTTCAACTGTGGCATGTCTAACGAAATGAAAAAAAAAAAGTCATGGGAGGACCCTAAAAAATTACTGAAACAGGAATTTGAGAGCAAAAAATTCCTAAAAAATAAATAAATAATAATACTGTAAACTTGGTCTTTGCTCCACCCATTCCTGGGACATGTGAGACTTCCCTGGTGAAGGCACAGACTCCTTGACACTCAGACAAACGCAACATATTGAAAATCATGTAAAAACATTTGCTCAGTGAAAATCACCTGGCGATAGTGCTCTAGGGTTAAGAAAATGACCAGTGGGAATAACAAAATAGTCCTTGGTGACTAATAATACTCATAAATATCAATATTTAGTGTGTCCACCTTTGGTGCAGATAACAGTTTACATTCTTGCTGCCATTGTTTTTATTTAGTTTTGCACAGGAATGCAAGATAATAACTGGAATCGTGCAAATTCATAAAAAAATAGTCTCTTTCTGCTGCATTTCCCTTTGCATTTTTGCAAAACATCAAACTGGAAGATGTATGGATAACAACAATAGTTCTATTTTGGCATTAAATATATTGTTTTCATAAAAAGATCTTGCATTTACAGGTGGATTAACCATTATAGAAACATAAACAGATATTAAGGTAAACAGAAATACTGTTCAGTTATGGCAGCAGTGGAACACACCTTATACTGGGTGGAGCTGAAGAATACATTTGTTAAACACTGTATACTCCTTATTCTTCACTTAATTTATTGAAAAAATGTGCAGGTCTGGAAAAAAATTAAGAGATTTACATTTCCAGATTTGATCCTGAATGAGAAGGAGGATGGAATCAGTCTTTCTACCAAATGCTGACTTCTTTGTGACTATAGTAACAGATAAGGATATAGAAAATGAATATGGGCTTGTTTTTGTGACATGATTTGAGCCTGAAAAACTTTGCATTTATTGGTCAAATAAATTTTCAAAGTGAAATATTTTATTTGGAAATGTTAATAACTTCCAGAATTTAATAACTTCAACTATTTTACTCAAACATATATATTGTGTAAAACCAGTGGTCTCCTATTTAATTCCAGAGGAGCAGCATCTGGGTCTATTTGACTTTAATTTTAATAATATAGCATCTGATTGTCAGGACACATTTCAATGAACATATTCAGTTTAAAAGTTTCTAGGTGATAGTTTTTATATTTTATATCTACAATAACAGGTCCAGTCGAAGCTGCACTGACCTTTAAATCTCTACATTTGGGGAGTTAAACTCATTTTAATTCAGGGGTGATATTCTGCCCACTGTGATATCCAGGGGTTCGGACCACTAAAATAAATAATGTCAAATACAAATTCTTCTGTGCTATATTTTTGAGTGAAAAAAGTGAAATTACATTATGAAAATGTTTAAATCTTCAAACTAGCCTTTAAAAATGTAAACTACAAGAATAATCTGGGGAAAAAAAGTGTAAATTTAACAATATTATGCCTCTGTTTATCATTTACACATGTGCATTACAAATTACAGATCACACTGGATCTCCAAAGTATCCACTAAATATTTAATAACAGGCAGAATATTGTTGAATTGTACTTGCTTCTGTTAAAGTGTTTCATGTTCAGGATATTCACATTCATTTGTGAAAGTATAGTTTGTAAACATGTTCATGTAATTTTCCTTTTCACACACTAAAACAACCTTTGGAGTTGTCATTATTTCGAAGTTATGACAGTATTTTACTGGTCTGATCCACTGTAGATGAAAATGGTCTGTATGTGGAACCTGAACTGAAGTGATTGTGTAATTGTTCACATTTTCAGGGTAATTTTTGTATTTCACATACACACCCCAGGGGACTGGACCCTTTTGGGGGGGCACTTTTAGACTGTGGGCCACATGTTTGACACCCCTGCAAATTAATAAGTAACTTTTTCCTCACTCCCAAACCTTTTCTATTTGTTTTTTGCAGTATGTATTCAACCTGGAGAGATGGATTTTAACTGGGCAGCAGCCAGTTTCCCAGGCCCCTTCCTGTCCTCCTTACTGGTTAATGTTCAGTAGTCCTCAGGAGCTCCGCAGAAGCAGCTCCAGGAGCGCTGACCCCAGGTTCAGGCCCCGCAGTCAAAGCCTGACCTCTGGAGACGCCCGGATGCACCATCGCTCCGTCAAGTTCATCATATCTGACTCAGAGGATGACGATGGTTACTATGAGGATAACGAAGATGCAGTGTCCCCCGTTAAGGAGATGGAGCGGCCCTGGACTGCTTCACCCAGAGACCCCATATCCAGAGTGAAAGACATGCACTATGGTTCCTCAGCTCACTCCTGTAAGCAGGACTCCCCTCAGTGTCTCAGAGGACACAGACACTCCTTACCCTGCCTTCAGGACAGCAGACAGCCTCTGCAAGCCCTGGAGCAGCACAGGACACAGCAGGCCAGCCCCCCGCAGAAGAACTGCAAGAAGAGGAACCGCTCCATGGGCTCTTTGGGCAGAAAATACTCCCAAAACACACCACCTGCTGTTCACTCTCCATCCAGACTCCTGCAGCAGAGGCCCTCCTCTGCAGGGCCTGCTGTGAAACACCGCAGGCAGAAGGTCAGCTTTCCACCTGTGTAATATTCACCAGTGGATTAAGTATTCACAGTCTGTACTGAACTACTGACATAGTTAAAATAGGAAAAATATGTGGTAAAATGGTTCCTTTGTGTGTTTTAACATTTGATGTTGTGCAGTTTTATCTATGCATCACATTCTCATTATTATATCCTCCTGTCGCCCAGGAAACTAAAAGATTTGGCTTTTTTTAAAAATAATTAAATAATTGACTTGATTGGAAACTGATTTTTTTCCTCAGGAGGATATGCATACACACTGTCCTTTAAGAACCATGATATGATATCAGAAATCAGTCCTGTTTTATGTTTGTCACAAAGCATTAAAGCGTTAATTTAAAATGGGTTTAAAGACTTTATTTAGTTTATGAACGAGGAGAGTCATTTCAACCCATAAATGAACACTTGATCCTCAAGTTCATCACAAAGATTCAAAATCAGCACATTTAGGGATATACTGATTTTTTTTTTTTTTTTTTTTATTGAACTGAAACGGGCTGAAAAATGGTCACCTGAAAGTAACTAAATCTGTCCAAATGTATGACAAATGAGAAACATTTACCTCTAAGATCTGTGCAGTAGAGATGTAAGTGTATAAAATCACAGTTCTACTTAGAGTATTTAAGTATTTACATTCCACTGGTAATATTTAGGGTGAGTTGTCCTGTTTTCTCACCAGGTCATGAGGACCAGTGGTTCTCGTGGGCTTTTCCTCGACTCAGCAGCGGAGCTTCTGTCAGCGCTGACCCAGGAGGAGAGGGAGCTACTTGAAACCATCACTGAGAAGGGCTACTCGTTACGCACCGCTATTTTAGCGCTGCAGAAGACCGGCTACAGAAGCCCAGAGAAGGTAGACAGTACTTCAATCAAACATTCCCATTTGATTTCTATAGTAGCAAATCATAACAAAACTTGTCTCACGACACTTTACATATAGAGCTGGTCTAAACAAAGCTTAAGCCAATTTACAGACACCTGACAGGGAAAACACTACCATTTTTAAAGTTTCTTCAGTTTAGAAAAATGTTTATAGAATTCTGTCAATCAAAGGTTAAAACAAAGGCTCACATTTTACAAATTAATGTTAATATAATGTAATTTGGAATCTAGCTGATGTTCCTTACATCCACACTGGGTATAAAGAATATACTGGAAAACACTGCAAAATTCAGCCTCCACCAAACTGACATGAATTGTTTCAGAGAAAACTCCACACACAGAGATGACAGACAGACAGACAGACTACTTTATTGATCCCTATTGGAAGTTCCGCCAGGGAAATTGAGGTAGGAAGTATAAACAGGGTAGGAACCCCTGAGATGAGGAATCAACAAGACGAAGACATGTTTTTCATTTCATGGTTTGCCGGGTCTCCTTGTGTAAAATATTTGAATTAACGGAACCATATCGTCTTTTATAGGACATACCAGGCTTTGACAATAGTATTTATACTATAATGGTGTAACACTGGTTTATATATGCTTATATGACCATACAAAGAAAAGAAAAAAACCCCCTGAATCTGTTGTTTGTTTGTAACATAACAAAAAAGGTTATGGGCGGATTTTGGAGGTGATCCAGATCATTGTCTGGAATTTCGTTGAAGGATTCTTTATCATTGTGAGATAGAGCATGGGGGCACAGAGCTGCATATGAGGTCATTAAGCACCATCTAGTGGAGGAAAGTACAAACACTGCCTTAAAACCAGGGCAGACATATCCTGACGATTTCATCAAAATCCGTCCATAACCTTTTGAGTTATGTTGCTAACAAACCAACCCACACACCCTGGCAAAAATATGACCTCCTTGGAGGTAAAAAAACAAAAACAAAAAAAACCCCTACAAACTCTCCCTTGGCGGAGGTCTGCATTCACCGAATGCTTTTCTAGTTAATTTATTGATCATGCAGATGTTCATAAAAGCTCAGATTAAAGTTGATTATTTCAGGAAAAGAAAAGTGACATTTACAGCAAATATCAACTTCATAAATCAGATGTGTCCATCTACTGTCATTGATCAAACTCCATGGGTTTTACTGGCGAATCAATGTTGAAGGTGACTGTTTCCATAGTAACTACAGAGCCTACTACATCCAATGGGTCATATCTGATGACTGAAGAATATAAAGTACATTTTACACCAATTATTTACATGTGTATTAATAGAATTAATGGATCAACAGGTATTAAACAGTTTAGTTCGATGGTGAATGTTTGAATCTTTGTGGCTTGATGATGAAAGTCCATTCATTGTGAGTCAGATGGAACATGTTTGCTCTCGTCGACAGATCGTGAAGTACCTGGTTGCCTGTGAGCGTCTGGTTCAGCTGGGTTATGATGAAGGGCAGGTGGAAGAGGCTTTGGAGATGTTTCAGAACTGTGAGACCAAGGTAACTGAAGACAGCAGCAGCGTCAGAGTTTTGAGCCTGTTTTGTGTTGCTAATGTTCACTTGAAATCTGGTTTCAGGCTGCGGAGTTCCTACGGCTGCTGGCTCTGTTTAATGAGATGGGATTCCAGCAAAGTGCAATCAAGGAAGTGCTGCTCGTTCATGAAAATCACCGTGAGAAAGCACTAGAAGAACTTATGACGCGCATGGCTTGATTCAAACACCCACTTCACTTTTTCTAGTTCATCACAAAACCTGTTACGCTCAGATATGAAACCACAATGTAATTTGAACAGAAAAAAAAAAAGAAAAGACATGATTCAATTAATAGTCGTTTTCCAGAATGTTTATTTACAGTTTGATTTAAAAAGATTAAAACAAAGATAAAAGCCCTCAAAAATAATTAGATTAAGAGAAAGTGTAGCTGTCATCCCAGCTGGAGGAGCAAAAATCATAGTGCACTGGCTTAACGCTACAGTACTAAAATGTAGTGCTAAATATCGTTTCCTGTGAAAAAGCTGTAATACAAACAAAAAAAAAAAAAAAAACAGCCAAAGCAGCCATCTTACAAATACAAACACACAGACTCGGCCCTAGAACCCTGAAATAAAGTTTAAAACCCCTTGAGTCTCAAAATGTTCACTTTTTAAACGTATTTACAATATATTTTTTGTGAGGACGTTTACATTAGAAGCTCCTGGTTCAGTGACGTCAGTACTCGACCACACCACCGCTGAGCTGGACGACCCCCGGTGCTGAGGCAGCTCCACTGAAGCATCAGTGATTGTGGACAGTGGAGTTCATAATTCCTGCCTTCACGTTCGACTTAGAAGCCTTCGTGAGGTCTCTCTGTGAACAAGAATGAAAACTCAGTATCTGTGCATGTTTTCATCAGATTTAGGACAGAGTGAATTAAGAATTAGTGAGTATGTATATCTGACATGCTTTGTAAAGTTATAGGGATTGTTTAAAATGGGACAAGTGTTTATAGTTGAAGATTGGATCGTTTTTATCATCTGGGACTAGTGCATTCATTTAAATAAATATGGTTGATGTATCTCCATGGTCTCACTGCATGTTAATACCCATTAACCATTTCTATACACTTTTCATTTAATTAAATTCAGCTTCTACAATGTGCAAAAACTGTAGTTGTACTGTTTGATAACATTAAATATACATTTACTTCTTCTGGGTTCCTACAGGTTTCTCAGTTAAATTTAAGACTTTGAACAGAATTTAACACCCATACTGGCCAAAAAAAAAAAAAAAAATCTGACTGCTAGAATTTAGGAAAATTTATTTACGCCCACAGTTCAGCATCATTTCTCACCAGGGGCTGCAAAGTTAGCAATAATTAGTTCCTAATTTCAATATAAATTGTCAGGTTGGAACTGAGTTGATGAACATTACTTTCACATTTAAACAATAAAGTGAACAAATTTATCGCAACATAACTTAACAACGACAATATCAAATTTAATACCTTTGAAAGACTTGAGGTATTAAATGCAGATTTGTGAATTCAAGACTTTAAGACCCTGCACGAACCCTGTTCTCGATGTTCAAACTATTAATACAGAGCTAAATTTACACTGTCAACATGACCGTAATTATTGTGTCTATTCATGTTTGATCTGAAAACTGTTTAACAAACCTTTGTCTCTGAAAATGCTTGGGTTACTACACACTACTGCCTAGAATTTTAAAAGGGTAGTATAAAAGTGTGGTTTTACATCAGCAGTGATACCAAATGAAGTACAGACTAATGAGTGTAAAATTAGTCAGGCATCAGATTTTCATTAACTATAAACCAGCTCTGGTTGGGATGAATGTGGACGAATGCCACTGGAGAACTGCATTTCCCCTCATTAAACTGGTCTTCAGGGGATTGTTGGTGATGACAGACTAAATAAATGTGTAGACGCATTTACCGTAAATTCCGAATAGGAGCCAGCAATAGAGTTTATGGTGAAGGTGTGATCTTGAGTATCCTGAGACCTTAATGTGCCACTGGGAGTGTTTCTAAGATGGGAGATGTTTTCCTTGTTTCGGTCCAGTACACGGGGAGTCCGTCCTGGTCTAGGGGTTCGAATGCCAAGACCCTACCACAGAACAAAAATTATGATTAGTGTTTTTGTCAAAGCTTTCTTTGGACTTTAGACTACAGATGTCAAACATGTGGCCTGTGGGCCAAAACCAGCCCCTCAAAGGGTCCAATGTGGCCACTGATGAATTTGTGAAATACAAAAATTCCTTGCAAGATATTAAAATCACTTTAGTTCAGGGGTTACATACAAAACAATTTGATCGCAAGTGGGTCGGACCAGTACAATAAGATCATAACCTATAAATAGTGACAACTCCAATTCTTCTTTTGGTTTTACTGTGAAAGTAAAATTAGATGGAAATGATTACATCTGCAAATTGTCCTTTAAGAAAAAAAAAAAAAAAAAAGTGAATAACCTGAACAAATAGGAACAACCTGAAATATCTTAAGTTTATTTTCAACAATGTTCGCTCGTTACTAGATGTATTTGTAGATCCACTGTAATCAGAAAGTTGTAATATACATGTGTAAGTAAGCTGAGGCATAATCTTGTTAAAATTGCATTATTTTTCTTAAGAAATTGCAGGTTGTTTATGAAATTCATATTTTATGTTATTTTTACTGTTTATTTTACTAGTCCAACCAACTTCAGATCACTTCGGGCTGCATGTGGCCCCTGAACTAAAAATAGTTTTGATACCCACTTTAGACTGTGTAGAATATGTATATTTTTTTTAAAAGACAGTGACTTGTACAACAGTGTTGCCTTGCCTCTTAAATAACATTTAACCTTCTGCACCATCGACATGTCATTTCTAAGACCTCTTTATGTCTTCCTAAAGTCAGATACTTCTGCTGCAAGTTTGAACTCGCTCAAAGTCACTGAAAGGTTTACATATTAACAACCATTTGTGCATCCACACATATGAATGTTAATGTTTTGTAAACAGCCGCGTCATCCACACGCTGTGCACTCAAGCTGTGTCACAGCACCAAAATGAATATTGATGATCTGTTACTGCTGCACCCTGTACTCAGAATACAAAGCTGCACATAGATGAGTGATAATTAAAAACCTTAGGTACATATTTTCTTAGTTTAAAGAAAAAAAAAAAAAGGTAGTCATTGAAATAAACACCGACAGCGGTGGTTACTCTGTAAATCTCGTAAAGAATTTAATGATAGAACCAACCGGACTGCAGTAGTCTGAAAGTGAGTCCCAACAATATCACTCACCACTGCGGTTGTTGGACTTTACATGTGAAACTTTAGATGTCTAGTTAGCATGATGTCACGTGGACAACATTCAGACTAGTTAGGCGACAGTGAACACACCTTGCTAGCAGACAGAGGTGGTTTCTGGAATGAAGACTGACACATGGTTCCACCGAGGCCAGAGCTGAGGAAGCTGGTGGGAGTGGACATGGTTGAGGTTCCATTGAGCTATGAGTGGGACATAAATAGCACCTCATTATTCACGTACAGTCACAGTAAGATTCTAGACAATGACTGATAAAAGCACAGCAGCATTTTACCTTTCTCAGTTTGACTGGTGTGGGAGTCCCTGCCATCCGCCTCTTAGATGGCGTCCTAACAGTAGTTCCATACAACATGTCCTCCTGAGTCTGCTTAGTTTTCTTCAGTTGCTATTTCAGGAAAATTATTTCAATAATTGTGAAAAACTTCATGAGATGGTGAAAAGCAAAACTGAACATTTTGCTTTGATTACACGTACCCTCTCTAGTTTCTCCTTCTCCTTTTCAGACTGATGCTCATCCCACTGTTTCTGAACATACTCCATAAATTTCTGTCCATCCACAAGGAACTCCTTGCCCTGCTCCTGCTCCCACAAATCAATTTGGGCCTTCAGAGTCTTCTCCAGCTAGAATAAACAGAAGGATGTTTTTGCATGGTTATAATAACAACCGTTTAGCCAGTCAACATCAACAAGTCACTTTACAGCTGTCATCTTTCTACAATGTCTTACTTAAAAGTCTGGGGTATGTGTAATGAGGATACAGAGTAAGTAGTTTAGCGCCATCTGTTGGCTAAGTAAGATACTGCAACCCTACCTCAATCATTAACCGGACTCTTCTTTTCTTTTAATATACTCCTGATCAGAATTTTCAGACTAGCTGAAAAACTGCACAAATTTACATTTTGCACTGTTGGATTGTAAGAAGGTTCTAAGTTGAGTTTCAAAACACAAAGAAGAAATTGGGGTGAGACAAAAAAAAAAAAAAATTAAGTAACTTATTGAAGATAAACTGAAATATGCAATATCCAATTGAGAACATTTGGGGATGGATGGGAACGGAAGTTTACAAAAGTGGACATCACTTCCAGACAGACTCAAAATGACTGTTTTATTGCGTCCAACCTCAGCAGCTATGGTGCGTTGTCAGAGGCCTTGCTTATGCAGCTCAAGAATCTGACCACGTTCAAAGAGAAAGCATTTTTGCCTTTGCCATCAGGAGGTCATAACAGCATGAATACCTGAGAAAAGGATATTGAATCCACATTTTTTTCACAGATTTTGGCTTTTAACGGCTGTAGTGTTAAACATTTGATCAGCTAATGAACGGCCCATTTCAGTTTAATTGTTGTCAATAAATTGCTTACACAATTTTTCGGCCCAATCCCATTTCTTGTTCTTGCATTTTGAAACTCTGCTTAGAACCTTCTTAGGATCTAACGGTACAAATTGTAGATTCATGCAATTTTTCAACTGGGCTTAAAATTTTGATGAGGTGTGCACGTTCAGGACTTCTCATGACACCAGGCCTGGTTTGACTTGGCAAAGCATTTCTTGAAACAACCATTTTAATCATTTCCTTACCTTAGGCAAACTTTTCTGCAGGTCACTTCTTTGTTTTTCCTCTTTTAGAAGATTTCCGCCTCTATTGTTGAACCTTCCTGGATCATTTGCCTTTTTCTGTGGCGAGAAGCATCTACTATTAGAACCGCAATAATTTTACACTTAATTGGTTAGCGAAATTAATTACCATCTGTTTTGATAATTTGTGGGTAATTTCAGACTATCACAAAGTAATTTTTTTTTTTTTCAGATTTTTGCTTCCCTTTCTTTATGCCTATGAAACAGTTATAATTTTTTGCCATTTTCTGATACACAGACTAAGCAAGTAACAGTAAAAAAAATTGGCTACAGCACCAAGACCAGTACATTTATACTCACGTCAAGTTCCAAGTACACGGACCAGTTCTCCTGCCATTTTGTGACTCCCTCAAAGAGCTCCATGTGATCCTCATAGTACTTTTTTAGGGCTTTGACTTCAGCCTCATGCAGGCTGAGAAGCTCCTCAGTGAAATTATCTGCAACAAGAAACGTGTTAAGATCCGCTCGACTTAAATTACGACTAATAGCACAAAACAAAAACGGCAACTAACCATCATGATATGGAACAAAAGCTTGGCACTGCTCTTGACTATAGAAGCATCTCTCCCAAAAGAGGGCAATCTCAGCTCTGATGGCCTCAGTTACACTTTTCAAACTCTGAATTTTCAAAACCTCCAGTCGCTGGAACTCAGTCTGAAGCTGAAAACATTGAACATGCATCATTACTTCTTTGTCATGGATGGATAAGAGGTTATGGAAAAAACATGCCAATAGATTTTGTGCAAACAATTATGCTGTCCAAGATTTACTTAATGATCCCCTTACTGCTTCAACGTTTTTCTTTTTTGACTTGACCATATGCTCAGAGAGTCCTTCCCTTTCCTCTTGAGGAACCTGAAGTCTTTCCCACAATTGTTGTATCTTGGTGCGTAGAGCAGAACAGTGGAGTTCAATCTCATTCTTGCGTTCCTTTAACTGAAAGACCCATCCGTTAATACCAATATGGCAAAATGCACTATCAATATAAAATAAAATAGACTTTATATAGCCTCTTCTTACTAAATATTTAAATAAATGTATTTTTTTGTTTTTTTTAAATCACCTGGCCAAGGAGCAGTTTAAGAGCATCCATGTTGTCGTTTGACAGACAAAATGCTTCATCATCCTCACACATCACATCTGTTTCAAAACTGGTCTCTGGTTGCTGCTCCAAATCATCCATGCATAATGTAATCTCCCTTTTCAAGCTCACAAATTCAAGATGGCGACGCTCCTGAAAATTACAGGTGACAGGTTAGAACACAAATAAACAGAAACTAATCAGGACAGAGGGAAATTAAGAAATACCTTCTCTTTTGTGAGCTCATCAAGGTAGGCGCGGTATGCTTCCAGCTGCGTCAGTGATGGGAGAGAGTTCTTGTCGATGGAAAACGGTGTAGTGCACATAATGTCACACAGCTCACAGTCTTTGGCTGTCAGGCTTTTAAACTCCTCCAGTCTTTGCCTCTTATGCTCCTTCATGACTTCTAGTTGTGTGCGACTGTTCTTCTCCATCTGCAGCATGGTGCACCCATCATCTTCATCCTTCAGGGAAAGTCAGTTTAAATGCATGAGCAGCTTCCCAGCGAAAATAGAAACACTACATATGACAGAAATGTGACTGTACCTCAAAGGGGGGCAGTTGAAGTTCACTGCACAGACTACTAAGTTCTTCGCGACAGGACTCAATGCTTTTTACCAGTCTGGATTTAAGTGCTTCTTCCTCAGCAATCATTAAATCCAGCAAACCCTGCAGACAAATACAACTTTGTAAACTCTGTCTAAAAGTCCAAACTCAGTATTCTCAAGCAGCTGCTGTGAAACTCACTTTGATGTGTTTGTGGACATCGTTGGTTCTTTGCAGACGCTGCTCCTCTGGGATCCCAATCTCTTCCCAAATGTCCTGCAACATAATCAGTGCTCTATTGAGGTAGGCAACAGATTCTGCTGCATGGACTTCGCTGAAAGAGGAGAAATGTTTGCGTTAGTCAGCTGAATGTTACCGGCTAAACCAGTTCATTAGCAAAACCATTCACTAAGGTAGCAGGAAGCTAACAAACATTAACGGTGGTAAATAGGTCAAGATAACTAGGTGTCGACAAATATCTGCTACAACAAATCATACCATTTTATGGGTAAAAATTTAATTCTAACAAATCTTACTCCAAATCCAATATTACTCATTATGAGGCACGAAGACGGCGACACAAACCAACGTAAAACCAATCTATTCAACAGCCAATGTGTAGATCTGCTAGCTGATTAGCAAGTTTTAAAGTAAATAATCAAAAAAACTGAAGGAGAAAAAAGTTACCAACCTTACTCTCATGTTGCCACCACAGAAAACTGAAGTTTTAAAACAACAATTTCCCTTAACGTGGATTCAAAAACAAAAAAAAACCCCGAAACGCCTAATATTGGTGTGGCCGCCGCTGTGCCTCTATCCGTTCGTTTGTCGACTCCTACGTTGTTGGACGTTTGAAATTTGCACCGAAACAACGTCTGAGCTCTGATTGGTTGATTGATGTGACGCAACTCTGGAGCGTTTAGAGGGGCTGTCCTCCGCGGACACCAACTGCCTGACTAAAAATACTACTAAAATAAAATTAAATTATTTTAACGATTAAATTATGCAAACGTTTACAGAGTACAATAATTACCAACAGATAATATAAAAAAATATGTGTTTATTGATGATAATTTAATTGGCAGGTTAATAGATAGAATAGATAAGTTAACTGATTTAATCACATAAAGAGCTACAGTTCTGGTCTGTGTTTTTTGTCTTGTGTTGTATGTAAAACTGCTGAATACTTGAATTTCCCTGGGGATCAATAAAGTAT
>JAQQZY010000024.1:17417965-17432842 GCA_030068375.1 Ostorhinchus rueppellii | reverse complement strand
ATCTATCTATCTATCTATCTATCTATCTATCTATCTATCTATCTATCTATCTATCTATCTATCTATCTATCTTCATTCATTTTCTATACCCGCTTTATCCTATCTATCTATCTAGTCCCTTAAAAATATCTTTTCTGTTTTTGGTCATGGGGGATGTACTGGTGTGACTTCACTAGTGATTCTTTTAATATTAGCAACACAGAATATAATTGAGCTTCCAAAGAAAGGGCAGACGATGATTAAACTGAGTTTTTGCGTAGTTGCACTTTCTATCAAACTTCTTTATGTATTTCCAGAAGTGATCGTATCATTATCATTTTCATTCATGTAAGGTGTTTTGTTGAGTTAGTTTACTTGTAGGAAAATTACATTCATGTATTTATTTTATGGTTTTCCATTGCCCTGCAGCACAAATTCTGCACATAGGCCTATTTATACTTTCAGTCTCCCTCTGTGAGAATGTGTTGAATTTTACCACAAATCTGTCCTTTTTCTCAGTTTTATGAGAATGGAGATTTTGCCATTATGGTCTGACATTACCAGCTGCCAGTTTTGTGTTATCAGTGCAGATTCACTAATAGCACTTTTGCAGTCTACCCTTGAAAGGGGTCAATGGGTGACATACTAAGTAAACACTTTGAGTGTATTTCTGAGTATGAATGAGTAGCTGGTATTTTAGCAATTAAACATTATTTTATAGGTCTACTGTTGAGTTCTACTTTTTATAATAGAGACTACTGACAATTTTTAATCGTTGATTACTTAAATGTGTATTATAAAACAACCAATCCAGCATCTGTGTATATTTCCAGATTAATCTGGTCTGGGTCATCCTCTTCCTAGCTATTGCTCATATTAGGTATTTTTGTTGAATCATCCCTTGAGGAAATACCTTACATTCAAGTCTAAATAAAGTACATCTGTCTATTATCATGTGTTATCTATAAAAAACCTAACCTGTTGCTCAAATTCTACATGTTTATACCTCTCTTCACTTTTTTCTCTCTTCACTTGAGAATCTGTGGTTCAACTTTACCACTGGTAGGTCTCTCCTCTTTTATTTTCCAAATGAGTACAGAGATTCTCTGGTTTGGTCTCACTTTAGCATTACAACCTTGAGCATACAGTTTACAGGACTAGGTACTGATCTTCAGTACTATTTCAATGCTATTTAGTTAGTAATCTAGAATTGTTTGATACCAAGTATCAATCCACAATGAGTAATTAACATCAACATCAGTGTCTACAGCACACTTTCATACATTTTGTTACAAGCAATATGTCAAGGCAACTTCAGGTTGTGGCAAATAGGTTTATTCTTTATTTTGTAAAACACTGAGTGAATAAAAATGCAAATTAGATGAAAAATGAAAGTAAAGATTTGGCCTGATACATGTAATTGGAAATTAAGATGAAAAACAGCATTGCTTAGGAACCAGTGATGAATTCAAGGTTTCATTGACTGTATTGGTTTTGAAATACTTGAATAACTAAAAAGAGTGAGTATTCATACAAAAGCCTGCAGATGAAATAAAGAAATTGGTGTTACAAATAAATAAGAGAAAAAAACTTGGTAGGAGTGAAATTGCAAATATACAGGCAAAATATAGTTTGGCCTAAGTTAGTGCTTTTCAGCATAAAGACAGCCTTTGTTTTCACCTCAGTGAGGATACTGACGTAAATAAAGGTTCCTCAGCACCTCATCACTGAACTGGTAGGTAAGTTTCTTCTTTATTTTTTTAATCTCTCCTGTTTTGCCATAGTTCCTCAAAGCTCGAGCCATTTTTTGGTACGTCATTTTCTTGCGGTTTCCTTTCTGAATACCCCAGTGGCTGGCTAGAGCTTCTTTGTGTTTTGTGGAGAACTGGAAGATGCCTTTGTCCTGGTCCACCCACCAGATACTGTCACTCATGTCGCCGTTCTGGAGCAAGTCCAGGAGGAACTGGTACAAGCGGATTTTCTTCTTGTTACCTAGATTAGAAAATGTCACTTTAAAGCTATTTTGGCAGTCATCATTTTAGGTTTTAATACCAGTGGGATCAATTTCACTTTCCAAATACTTACTAGTGTCCCTCCTTAAGGTGGAGTGGTTGTGGTGTTCAAATTCATCCTCCCCTTCTGATACCTCCAACGGGGGACTCATTCCTCTTTGCTCTTCTTCAGAGTAATAATGAGCAGGCGAGGCAGAGGCTTGGTATGGGAAGCACAGGGATGGGGCATAGTACGGGATCTAGGAGAAATGTTGAGCATGTTATAACTCACAATAAAAAAAAAAAAATCAGTATTAATGTCAGTATTGGTACTTTTTTGTTGGAGATTATTCACTGTTTGACATTTTCATTTAAACACAGCCATTGTAGTAAAAGGGGAAGTAGGTCTGCCAAAACAGAAAAATAGAATTTAATGTTCAGTATCACCAAGTCATGTCAAAAAAATATCCCCAGCTCTCAACATCATGTGCTGTGTTTGTGAATATGGAAAATCTTCATTGATGGATGCAAATGAGCCAAAGCCTGATGTTTTCTTATACATAAAGTATTCACTTTTCATGGCATTTCATTGATTCAGTCAGCAGAATAAGAAATGTAAATACATTAAATGTGAATTTTTTCTGTTACCATAAAGTGAATATTCGTGGGTTAAAAACTAAACACGTAATTAAGATAGTAAAACACAGATTAATAATTGGTTAAGACCAGGCTTGAATCTATGAACATTAAAATTAAATTTCACATTTTTATACCCCAGCTTCTCATTACTGTAAAGGTTGCAGTGACTAACCATAACTTCATTCAGGGGAAATATAATGAGCAAACTGTGAACCATAGTATGGAGTTATACAAGAAAAAAAAAAGCTTATATGTCAGTGATACTATGTATTGGTCTGTCCTAGAGTGGAATATGTCTTCATGCTCAACATTTCGTCATCTACTTGGACCAATAACCTTTACTCCAGAGGGGCGATATATAATAATTCTGCATCACTTCCACTTCACTTACTTGTGGAGACACGGAGAGGGGTCCGAGTGGGGGGTCCAAGTGAAGGGGCAAAGACTCGCTGTTGTAACGGTAGGGTTGTATCAGCTGTTGAGGCGACACAGACTGAAGCTCTGTCAGATGATTGACTGGTGAGTTCTCAAAGTCTGATGTGGGAGCCCGGTCAGAGTGATATGAGGTCCATCTGTGGTCTGAAAAGTGAAAAAGGTTGGGGTAAAGGTAATAATACACATTTATGTTTACATTTACAGGTAGCATTAACATATCCTTAAAAATATCAGTTGTTTAAAGCAGAAACAGGGATAAACTTCAAGTTTTTGGCAACAGATTTATATACTAATCATCAGGAGACTGAACTGGCATGAGACCTGCTACTGTAAATGATGCTAAGTGTTACAAAAAGCATTTCGACTCAATATATTTATCTCAGTTTCTGCTTTAAAGGATATTTGAAGATATTTTAATTACATCAGTACATTATTTGTCTCTACTTATGGTCATGTTTTATTACTATCACAGATATTTTACTCCTTTTTCTTCCCAAATCTGTTTATGGTAGTTTTCCTGAGTATAACGAATGAGCAGTGATTCTACCTTATTTGGTCAAGAAGGTTGAAT
The DNA here is from genome assembly GCA_030068375.1 of Ostorhinchus rueppellii. NCBI lineage: Eukaryota > Metazoa > Chordata > Actinopteri > Kurtiformes > Apogonidae > Ostorhinchus > Ostorhinchus rueppellii. The sequence goes on along the minus strand of JAQQZY010000024.1, from coordinate 17,429,227 downwards.
CATATGAAACAGAATAAATATCTCATCTCAAAAACCAAACTTAAAATAAGAAAATATCATATTATCCATTCATTTTCTATACCCCCTTTATCCTCACTAGGGTCACGGGTCCTGATAGGTTAATCGGCTAATCTGAATTGCCCATAGGCGTGAATGTCAGAGTGATTGTTTGTCTCTATGTGTCAGCCCTGTGATGAACTGGTGACTTGTCCAGGGTGTACCCCGCCTTCGCCCTTAAGTAGCTGGGATATATCATATTACACAATGATAAAGTACAATAATAAAGCCCAAAGATACATGACCAAGTCATTCTGCCGGGCATGATTACTTAAAAAAAAAAAATCATTCAGGGATATCTGTTATGTCCAACTTTCCTCTATAAGAACATTTTGTGAAATTCTCTCAGGACATTGTTCAACATGTACTTCATTCTTTCTAGTTTGACAAAATGAAGAACTTCCCATAATAAAGGAGCTTGTGAAGGAAGTGGCAGAGATTTCCACTCGAGCAATATTCAAGGTCAAACCTTTAGAGAAAAGACTGGTGCAAATGTTTGACCCCTTTTTGAGCCTTTGTTTTGTTTGACGTTTCTTGTATATTGCTGCTTTTTACTCCTCTGTTCCTTACTTGTCACTTTTCTGACATTGTGGCGTTGTGAACAGAAAATGTCCCTGGTAAAATAGAGATTAAAACAAAAAAGTAAATAAATTCTAAAAAAAAAAAATTAAAAATACAGTAAATCTGAATATACTCACCGTCATAAATATCTCCCACATTTAGGTAAGGGTACAGTTCTGCTGGTGGTCTGTAATTCTCTGGCTCATTTGGAATAATTTCCTCTGAGACCTTTAGAAGTGAAAAATAGGATTTGTTACAAAGAAAGTAAAAAAATGTAAAACATAGCCAACAGCTAATGCATTAGTATTAATATCAGAAGTACAAACTATACAAACCCAACAGTAAAATATCCTCCCACTGTAAAAACTGTTTACATTTGCGGCTCTGTTTTGTAAAAGTTCAATATGTAGTAGTATTAGTACTTACAGATACAATATATCCATCCATCATGTAAACAAGGCAGCATGAATCTCTGTTCTTAAAGCTGGTGATGAATGTGAATAATTTATTGCTTCACCGAGAGACATGCAATGTCGCTGACTTCACCAGACAAGTAGGAACTGAAAGTGAGCTGTAAACTGGACCCTAACAGTCTATATTAATGACATCCTAAAGTTGAATTTATAGGATCAGTTAGTTCCTGATGGCCAAGTGTCATGTGTGAGATAAACAGATGCACACGTAGGCCTATAATTTGTCCTTTTTATGTCTGGGTGAAGTGGTCACAGTATATCTGCACGTATTTGAGTTCTGTTTATCATCAAAAAACTTTATTCCAGTGGACAAAACACCCCAAAAATATTCTGTTCGATTCATTGTGGATCAATTTAAGCAGCATGGTAAACTTCTAAAAGCCAATTCTGGAAAAGTCTGATAAAAAAAAATAAAAAATCAGGTGCTTGTTACCTCTCGCATTTGTTTTTGTAAAGGATATTTTGCATATTTTACCTCTCCTTTGGTGCGCAGACTGTTAGAAGAGGAACCCTGACTTTCACGAACTAAATCTGCCATTTATCAAACAAAACAAACACACAGCAAAGATGTATTCACGTAGGAATTTTTAAGAGTTACTGCACAGAGGAGATGAAACCAAAAGTGAAGTATGGATTAGGGTTTGTTCCTCTTTTTGTTTGGCATCATGGTTTCATTTGGGGAAGTACTGACCATGAGAATGAAACTGTGAAAACATGACTGGAACCACTTTGTCCTTATACCATACAGTATTTACTTTTGACAATAACAGTTTTGACAGTTCTAATAAGCAGTCCTGACCCCTTCTTAAATCCTGTCTTATTACAGCAACATCTATGTGTTGATCACATTTATTGATAAGTGACACAGCGGACCAACCGCTATTGCAACATATATTTGATGATATATGATTTGTTTGGCCAATGTTGGGGTGGAAAATTACCAGAGAACATCTGCTGAATGTGATGAAACCGTTTCCTGTCCACAAACAGAGCAGATGAGGCCCTTTGTGAGGTTTATTATGACCTGCTCTTATGGAGTCTCATCACTGAAGCCTGCAGACAGTAGCGACACTGATGACCCACTAAATATACAAAAACTGAGTGGAGAAACTTGTGATTGTGTTTTCACCATGATGTTTTGTAGGTGCATCAGAGGAGATGACATGTTGTTGTTTGCTCTGTCTCCATCTACTGGATAGAAATGTTGGAGTGACCAGTATCTAGGCTAGACTGAGTTCAGAGGCAGAGAGGAGACAACCAAAATAGCTCAGAGAGGCCCAAATGTATTTATCCTCTGCTGCCGAACTTGCCTCTTTTCGGCAATGCTTGACACATCAGAGAAATGAAGACTGTGGGGATTTTTCTCCATTTAAAATTTGCACGTATTGCTGAATTTCCTTGCCACCTCAGACACTGACAGCACCAGCCAGGAGCGGTATCCTGCTGTCCCGTGGAAATATCACGGCAGATACGCATGGAACATGGCTGCTATGAGGACTTTAACCGTGGCAGGTCTCTTTTTGGCATTTTGCGCTTTAGGGCTGATAGCGATAGCGATCAGCACTGACAACTGGTACGAGACTGACGCCAGGAGGCACCGGGAACGCTGCAAGAATTATTCCAACAAAAGAAACGACCCTGGATACATTTACACCTCCAACAACAACCTTCCATTACGCATGTTGCCAAAGGAGAAAAATGTGGAGAGGAAAGGCTCCAGTGTCAGCGGCGAGATGCGGCTGCGGGCTAAGCGGCACTTATTGCCTCCTGCCCCGGCCATGGAGTCCCTCTGCAGTCGGCAGTTTAACTCCACCATCACCGGACTGTGGAGAAAGTGTCACCGGCAGGGGTTCGACTTGGAGATGGAGGATTCGATCTTTAAAGGTTTGGTTTGCAGGGTCATGTTTTTGTTTCACTGTACCCCCACGCGCTCTATTGGACATTTGTGTTGACAGTGTTGTGTCTGTGCGCGCGCGTATGTGCGTATGTGTGTGTGTGTGTGTGTGCGCGCGGGTGTGTGAGGAGCTATCATGCAATACTTCGCACGAATGCGCTATCCAAGGTGATGCTGCTGCGCACAGACCTTCTGGGCCTACGCAGTGTAACACGGAGTACAGTTACAATACATCCGATGTGCTGTGTTTTTCCAGCACAAAAGGGCAAGTGTAGTAACAGAAGCCTCGATATGCGTACAATAAGCTACTCCACAATGGTGTGGGTGGATGGGTGGGTGGGTGGGTGGTGATGGGGAGGGGGGAGGGGGTGCTTTTTGGGAGGGGAGGGGAGTAGCAGCAGAGAGCTTTGTGATACCCTGTTCGTTTAATTTCAGTGCTTATGTGACATCTTTGTGTTGTTTACATCCACAGGATTGGTTCCGCGCTGCACGCCAATAAAATACTACTACTCATCATCTGTGCTCCCCAGAAATCTGCCAATCAATCTGACGAAGACAATACGGCAGGATGAGTGGCATGCGCTCCGTGAGTCCCCCCACCTCAAAAAAAAAAAAAAAACCTTTTCTTTCATTTAGGTTTCCTAGATTGAATGTTGTGCAACTTGGCGTGGCACCAAACAGCACTGTCAGCCTCTCCTGTGCGCTTTGCAGACCTCCAGAGGATGACTGCCAGTTTCGTAGGCATGGCCATATCCATCATCCTTTTCGGCTGGATCATTGGAGTGCTGGGATGCTGTAAAGAGCATGATCTGATGCAGTATGTCGCTGGACTTCTCTTTCTCATGGGGGGTAAGTGTTTTACATAAAAAGCACTACCTAAGATCACCACAGGGGGGCAGTAAGGTCTTTGTGAATGAGAAACAAGTGGATGCAGTCAGTGTAATGATGCATCAGAGAGGATGAAATTTGGTTGGGTCTGACTTTCTTTTCTTTTTTCAGGGACATGCTGCATAATCTCGCTTTGCACATGTGTGGCTGGGATCAATTTTGAACTGTCCCGCTATCCTCGCTACATGTTTGGAATACCAGAAGACATCAGTCATGGTTACGGCTGGTCCATGTTTTGTGCATGGGGTGGACTGGGCCTCACATTGCTCGCCGGCTTCCTGTGCACACTTGCCCCATCCCTCTACCCTCCACACACCCCTGTGGCGCACAAGCCCAGGCAGGAGAATGGCTGTGTGTGACAGGCCGCCGCACATCTAACAGACACCTGTCTCATCCTGAAATGGTGACGAGCCTTGTTCCAAGCACAGTTTTACCCAGGGACTCAGCAGAGAGAGCCTTCACACAGCTTGGCACAGAGAAAGCACAAGACACTGGCTGTGGCTCACATGAAAATGAAAGGAGGTGACATTTGACTGAAGATGATTTCAGTTCCTCTGGTGCTTTTTTCTGTCCCTCTTTACGAATGAACTGTTCAGTGTTATTGCCTGCTCATCAAGAGGAGAATAGTTATACAAATTTTCTTCCTGTAAAACCTGCTAGTTTGAAAAAAATAGAAAAAGAGACACTGGCAGAAGATCAATAGCACAATCTGAATTCTGTATTGAAGATGAAACCATGGATGTGTACCGTCACATTTCAAAGGGCAACTGTGTATCATTATGTACCCATTCAGAACAAATATGTACATGTACTTTTTGAATCGTATGTATGCAGATGCATTTGTGTTTATTTAAGAAAAAACATGAGCATTCAGACCAAACTGTGTTTAAGGGAAATGTTTTGTTGTTCTCGAGGTCTTATCCATCGAAATATTTTTGAAAAATAAAACAGCCATGCAAAACTATTCTTCCACGTGTTACACATCCAACAAACATCTTTTCAGTCTCTGTTGTCTTTTTTCTCTGTGATGATACAACATATGTTCACTGTGTCCGTAGGCCCAGAGCTTGTACAATATTATACACTACTAGTCTGTGACCTGTGGAGAACCACAGGTTCTAGATGTGGTTGTTTTTATGCTGGGGAGAGTTGACTTTTGGGAAAAGATGTTAGTCTATATTTTATGAGTAGGGACATAAAAATTGTTTGGTAAGTCAATCTTTACACTCTCAGCCCTCTAGTATTGTGATATAGAAGATTATTATTTTCTGTTTGTGTTTCTTCAGCTACTTCTCCTTTGAAATGTTCACAGTGAGACACAAAACATACACAAAACAGACCATTCACATAATCCAATGACAGAGTCGCACGTTAGAGTAAATCTTTGTAATGATACTTTAGAATAAATTATAAAATGGATAATTATGTTAAAGACAATATCACAAACTGATCTCGTCTGATACATTTACAACTGTATAATTTTTTAATTACATTAACAAGTGGTTTTTCATTTATGAAATGCTTACCTGGAACCTGAGATTAAATTACTTTCTTGCTTTATTTAGAGGAAATGCTTTTGCCTCTGACATGTAAATCATATCCTGACATTTTTTTTTACACCTCTTTAACATTTCCTACTTACTACTGCATTTTTAAAATATATTTAAAATGTCAATATCAGACAATGTTAATGTAACTGAGAAAGTTTCATAAAATAATTTTTAAAAAGCTTTATTTTACAAAAGCAGGAAACTTAATTTTATAATAACACATTCTTTGCACTTTCTGATAAATATTTAATCTCTGAACCAAATAATAAAACACACTTATTTGAGTAATGCACACTGTGAACTGAAGTGACAGGTTGAGGTATTTTAAGTTGGGTTGTGTGAGATATGACCAAAAACTGTATTATAGTAACTTATAGTATAAGATGAACGAGTAAATGTGACAGCTGGAATTTCACACTTGTCTGTAAATTGTGCGGTAAAATGCACTGACACAGTGTGAAGAACCATTTATCATATGGCTGGTTTCACTGACTGGGTTAACAATGCTTGTACATACTTCAGTTCATACTGCTGCTACAGTTTTCTGCTACCTTATAGTTCTACTCCACAGCTTTAGTTACCTTTAAGTTGAAGATTTTACACAATGGATAATATACCATAAAACACAACACATTGTCATTGGTTAAACCAGTGGTTTCCATCCTTTTAGGATGCTGACATCTTTTATAAACCAGCGTGTAGTCAACTCACATTTCAGATGAATATGAGCTTCATTTTTTTCTCTCAGAATTTCTCACTTGGTTTCATTTCAATAAAGGTTCAGTTGGTCCAAAATCTCACAAAAATCAGTGATTAGAGAAAACAGGTCCAAAACTAAAAACAGGTGTGTGTCAGAACTTCCTTTTTCTTCTTTCCTTTCCCATTAATCAGTTGATGAGCTCTTATATTTATCTGGTGTCTCTACTTATAAAACTGGAGAGCAGGTCAAACCAAGTCCAGCTCTGGCACAAACAACACTAACGTACTGACACAAGACTGAGGCGGCACATTTGATAATGAAACTAGAAAAGCACTCAGAGAGCACAGACCTCCGCCAAGGCAGCTCAGTGCCCCCATGCCCTATCTCCCAACAATAAAGAAACCTTTCAAAATTTCCTGGATCCAGATGGGGATCCAGATCACCACCAAAATTTCATCAGTTGTTCCTTGTCCCATTTCTAATAATTCCTGAAAATTTCATCAAAATCCATCCATATCTTTTTGAGTTATGTTGCTAACTAACAAACAAACTCTACTGATTCCATAACCTCCTTGGCAGAGCTAATTATTCAATTATCCGGCTCAGTCTTTGATATCGTGTAAAACCTTTCGGAAACATGTCCTGTATTTTTTTTCCCCAAGTGCCCTGACCATTCATTGTGGAGTTATACAGTATGCACAAATGCCCAAAACAGTCCTATCTTGCAATGTTATGGAATCCTTTAAAAAATTCCTGGATTCCTGGAAATTTATTAATTTCTTCCATATCCCATTTCCAACAATTCCGGAAAATTTCATCCAAATACATTTAGAACTTTTCAAGTTATTTTGAACAAAAAAACAAACAAACAGACAAACACCAGCAAAAACGTAACCTCCTTGGCAGAGGTAATAATATAATAATATATCCACCAAGTAGAACTTTAACTTCAATACTTCTGCTCCTATTCATTTACATAAGAAGGTTTTATCTTCTGTAGGTGTTTTATTAATATATTTCACTTTGCTGAACTGGTACTTTTACTGACTTAGTAGGACTTGAGTACTTTTACCATCATTGCTGAACTCTTTGTGGTACTTCCGACACTAAACACCTGCACAGTGTATGTTTAATCAGGAGGAAATCCAATATGTCACACGTGGTCACAGTGCCTAACAGGATTTTAATGTTGTAGGTGGTCCAATTACTACATATGGTCCTAGTTAGCTGGAAGGGAACACTAAATTTTATGAAGTTCATGTATGTTTTGCATTATGTCTGCAAAGGAACCTATAACAACAGCTGTATCAGTGTTCCTCATATTTTTCTCCAGCCATAATATCAACATTTGCATTTATTTATTGGAAATTTGTTTGAGATTAACATTTAAAATGGAACTAATCTTCTGATCAAACCTTACAAACAAACACAAGATATTTTTTAACATTGTATTTTCTGCTTTGTGAATCAAATGAAAACAGTGTGGTGTGTAAATGTAAAACATGACTAACAAACTAATGCATTAGTTTTGCAAATGAAATGTTATTGTTTATTTGTGCAGACAATTTACTTACAAATATTATTTTTGACATGAATTCTTAAATGATGTTGTCCCCATTATATTTGGGGCTGTTATAATGTGGGTAAGATAATTTGATCCTTATTATGTCTGAAAATAAACATGAAGGGCGTCCATTATCTGGCAGAGCAGATTTTGGCAGAATTCGACTCACCACTGGTGCTTTTAATTTGACTCATAACACCGCATGCTGTTATGAGAGGAGAATTACTCAGGGTTTTGGGAGGAAGTTGTCAGCATGAATATGATGGAAAGACTGTGCCAAAAGTCATGCATTTTATTTTTGTCCTTGTATGTTGTATGTTTTTTTTTTTTTTTTAATATATGTTGTGTATTTGTGTGCTAGGTACTTTTTGTATTTGCAAACTGAAACATTAGTTTGTTAACCATGTTTGGTATTTGTACATGTTCTGTTTTTTGGCAGGAAACTGTTTACATATAAAATAGTTATTTCAATTGATTCTTCTTAACTCAAGAAATTTGACATGATAAATCTTAAAGTAAGGGCCTTTTCTCTATTAAACTTTCTGAACAGTCTCTTTAGGCAGATTTAGCCGACAAACTATGCTCAACCTCTGTCTTTTCCCCCTGAACTAAAAAAAGCTTTATTGGCATTGTGTGTATCTGAGTGATGGTTATAGTTCTACACTAGTGCTGGTAGTAACATTTATTACAATGATAATAACAATATAGTAGCACTTGTGGTCTTCTAGCTGGTTTCATTTTTCTAATAATAATATGTCTGCTGCAGAGGCATTTGGTTTTGGGGTTTTGTGCTCGGCACAGCGAGGGATCAGTGTGTTCTCAGGTCAACTCTGCTCTGCATTCCTGACCTTTCATTGTTTGTCCTTAGAATAAGTCAGTGGAGAGAATGCATTCTTCTAGTGGCATGTTCAGGCCTCTCAGCCCCTCAAGCATCAGGTACTTGAAATCAATCCACAGAAGATACCATGAAGGATCTGAGCTTAAAGAGTCAATTTAAGTGAGACGAGTGAGTCACTTTTGGGAGCTTTATGAGCTGTTCAAGCTTTAGACTCAGCAGAGAATTTAACCAAATGTTTTAATCAAATCTTGCAAGTCCTATTCAGTGCCCCTGGAAATAAAGAGCCATACGGACATATAGAATTTCTCTGCATATGGAGCTATTGCAGCTATGGTTTTTGACGGGGTTGGCCTACACTGTGCTCTGCTACAGAGAGCTGTTTTTAAAATGGGGTCCCTCAGGGGAAGCTGGACGGTGAGGAAAACCAGACAGAGGAAATCACACCCAGTTGCGCCCATGGCAGCCCATCTGGCTCCTTCACATCTGCACAGACATTATCTCTGTTAAAACTGGGCACACTTATGGCAGTTACTCTGTGGTTGTTGCAGATGCTGGTTAGAACAAGAGCGTTTTAAACAGTAGTAGTGTATGGAAAAAACAGCAGATAGCACTAAAGCTATTCACAATATTAAAGTCAAGGCACGGCAAATTAAAACAGTCTGACAGTAGATCATTGTGTATGTGTGGGCCTGCAGGGCAGAGTTAATGCCATTCAGGAATCCAAAACAACTTTTGTCCCATAAACATGTTTCTGAAATAAGTTGTTTAATGCTGACACACAAATAGAGCCCTGGAGATGATTTAGACAGACTACACAGCTTTTATAGGTCTTATTTTCAGTATAATATCATCCAGCACAGCTGAGAATTTTACAAAAAACTTCTTGAATGAGAAATGAACTTTGAAAGATTTTGACAGACAAAAGAAAGGATCATGACGACAGTGGCTGCAGTTGGACAAACATATTTCATACTTGAGGGGATGACTTCCAGATGGAAGTGGGAGGCAGTGACAGACTTCAGACGCCAATTAAGCAGGGCCACTTGAAGGGACAGTGGAGTTTGCCACTTGTAGTAACGACAAACGCGATGACGTAAAGACACAACAAGGGGGAGGATCACTTTCCATGGCTGACAATCAAAAGTTCAAGTTTCAAAGGTTTTTACTGTTTATGCAAACCTCATGCCTCAAAGGGTTTAGGTTTTACAACAAACCACTGTGTGACATCTGAAGATAATGGAAAAGAAAGGAAAAGAAGACTCAAAATGCTTAAAAACTGAGTCTTAACAATGATGACAGGATAAGAAATTATGACTATTACTTGAAAGATATAGGAAAAATAGATGTAATGAATATTCAAGATTTATTTAATGACCTGCAACTGTAAACATACATAATTTAAAACATACTTTAACGGGAAGATGGCAGTTTCACTGATTTACAAAGCAATAAATCCAGTTTTCGCTATTATAAAACATTTCCTCTGAGGTGGCACAGACAGAGGGCTCCATGCAGACATAATTTATGTTCACATTTCTTTTTCCCCTTCTGACTCAGAGGAATGTGTTGATGTTTCTGCTAGTGCTCCCTTTAGTCAAACAGATCCAGGGAAAGAGGATAACCAAAGGTCTAATATATTCAAGATATTTAAGGAGGATATTTGAGAGCCACAGTGAACTTTCAGTGGTTTGTTGAAGTGGATGGTCAATCTCACACATACAGCCATAACTCCGCTAGGATCCCACATTCAGATACTCCGTTTTCAGGCGGCTCAGTCTGGTGCCATGACTGCGGATGATGAGAGACAGCAGCTCGTGTTTATCTTTAAGTCCCACAGAGATGTCCGTGGTTTCCCTCAGCGTGTCCCTAATATCACCCACTTGTTTGACCACATAACCGTTCAGCTGTTGCTCCTCTCTCAGTTCAGTTTCTTGACTTTGCTTAAACTTCACCTCCAACTCCAGCAGAGATTTGTCCACGCTTGAAAAAGCCTCACTGATCTGGGAGATTTCCCTCTGGAGGAACTTGCCATAGCTGTCCTCTCCGTCCAGGTCGTGCGCCACGGTCCGTCCGATGCTCTCCAACAGGCGCGCCGAGTCCTCCGCCTGCAGCTTGGTGATAACAAAGTCCTCCCGCACCACAGAGTCCTCATCCTCCATGGCCCCACATGGATACACGTCGGAGAATTTAAACAACATTTGGCACTTCTCCGGGTCTTCTGTCTCCTCATAATCCCCATCCGGGACAAAGAAGTGATGGAAAGTGCCGTTGGTGATCTCCGGTTGTAGGGGCCCGGTGTAGACTGCCGAGCACAGGGGCAAAGATGTGACTATGATGAGCAGCAGTGGGACGGGATCCATCATGCACCTCCTCTCTCTCTTTGGCCAAGAGCATCTGCACTGGCAGTCGGATCCGGCGCACAGTTTTCATCCCGACTCATGTTACAGTCCCCCCGTCACCTAAAAGGCGCAGAGTCTGCCTGTTCCAAGCGGAGGGGCCCCTGGTGTCCCCTCAACCACACACTGACAGAGCCCACAGATACACACGGCAGCAACAAGTCAGCTGGGTTTATAGTTCACCTCCTCCTGTTTTAGAGTTTTACTGTTGAAGTGGGATTGTTTGGGTTTTTACTAGACACACAACACACAGGTTTTACTCACTGATTATTACAGTGATTATTACCTTGCAGAAACATCACTCACATCACTGAAGACAGAGGTGTTACATGTATTGTAGC